>PISX010008816.1:0-79480 GCA_004024625.1 Mellivora capensis | reverse complement strand
CCTAGCCTTTGGTACTGTCTCTTGTTCTTTTTTTTTGTGGTGAGTTTTTCCGCCTTGTCATTTTTTCCAGATAAGATTATATGAAGGAGCAAATAAAATACTAAAAGGGTGGCAAAGACCCTAGGAAAATGCCCTTTAAAGAAAAAATTGAATTAACTGCAAGACTAAAGAATCATGGGGAGAAAGCCATGAATTCTGCACTTTGCTTTCTCCTCCTCTGGAGTTCTGCTGCTCTCCTTGTTAAGTGAACTTGGTCTTGGCTGGATTTCTTTTGATCTTCTGGGGGAGGGGCCTGTTGTGGTGATTCTCAAGTATCTTTGCCTGAGGCAGATCTGCACCGCGCTTCCCAGGGGCCGGGCTAAGTAATCCGCTCGGTTTCGCTTTTGGGAGCTTTTGTTCCCTGAGCGCTTTCCGTAGAGTCTGGAGGACGGGAATGAAAATGGCGGCCTCCTAGTCTCCGGCCCGGAAGAGCTGAGATTCGGGGCTCCACTCCTCAGAGAAAATCCCCAATCACTCCCGTCTCCCTCGTCTCTGGCCGTGCTCCGAGCTCACCCAGCCTGCGACTGGTTCAAGGTAACCCCGAGCTGAGAGCTCACTCTTCGGCTCTGTCTCTGTAGCCGGCTTCCCGCTCCGATACCTGCTAGCTCTGCGCCACTCAGGCACCCCCGATCCTGCTGTGACCCTGCAGGACCTGGGGCCACGCTGACCCCGTGTGGGCTTCACCCCGGTTTAGCCTCTGGAGCGATGTCCCTCCGTGGAGCAGACTTTTAAAAGTCCCAATTTAGTGCTCCATTGCTCCACCGCTTGCTGGGAGCCGGCCCCTCCTCCGCGGTCTATCCTCCCGTCGCTTTTGAATCACTTCTCCTCCAGTCCTACCTTCTAGAAAGTGGCCGATTTTCTGTTTCCAGAATTGCTGTTCTTCCTCCTTTTGATCTCCCGTTGGATTTGTAGGTGTTCGCAATGGTTTGATAAGCTATCTAGCTGATCTCCTGCTACCTGATGTCGTCTCAGCTGCTACTTCTCCGCCATCTTGACCGCTCTCCCTCATTGTGGTTTTGATTTGTATTTTCCTGATGCCGAGTGATGTGGAGCACTTTTCATGTGTTTGTTGGCCATCTGGATGTCTTCTTTGCAGAAATGTCTGTTCATGTCTTCTGCCCATTTCTCGATTGGATTATTTGTTTTTTGGGCATTGAGTTTGATAAGTTCTTTATAGATTTTGGACACTAGCCCTTTATCTGATATGTCATTTGAAAATATCTTCTCCCATTCTGTCAGTTGTCTTTTGGTTTTGTTAACTGTTTCCTTTGCTGTGCAAAAGCTTTTGATCTTAATGAAGTCCCAATTGTTCATTTTTGCCCTTGTTTCCCTTGCATTTGGCAATGTTTCTAGGAAGAAGTTGCTGTGGCTGAGGTCGAAGGGGTTGCTGCCTGTGTTCTCCTCAAGGATTTTGATGGATTCTTTTCTCACATTGAGGTCTTTCATCCATTTGAATCTATTTTTGTGTGTGGTGTAAGGAAAAGGTCCAGTTTCATTCTTCTGCATATGGCTGTCCAATTTTCCCAGCACCATTTGTTAAAGAGACTTTTTTCCATTGGACATTCTTCCTGCTTTGTCGAAGATTAGCTGATCACAGAGTTGAAGGTCTATTCCCGGGCTTTCTATGCTGTTCCATTGATGTATATGTCTGTTTTTGTGCCAGTACCATACTGTCTTGATGATGACAGCTTTGTAATAGAGCTTGAAGTGTGGAATTGTGATGCCACAAACTTTGGCTTTCTTTTTCAACATTTCTCTGGCTATTCGAAGTCTTTTCTAGTTCCATATAAATTTTAGGATTATTTGTTCCATTTCTTTGAAAAAAAAAAAGGATGGGTTTTTGATAGGGATTGCCTTAAATGTGTAGATTGCTTTAGGTAGCATAGACATTTCACAACATTTGTTCTTCCAATCCAGGAGCATGGAACATTTTTCCATTTCTTTGTGTCTTTCTCAATTTCTTTCATGAGTACGTTATAGTTTTCTGAGTACAGATTCTTTGCCTCTTTGGTTACATTTATTCCTAGGTATCTTATGGTTTTGGGTGCAATTGTAAATGGGATTGACTCCTTAATTTCTCTTTCTTCTCTCTTGTTGTTGGTATAGAGAAATGCAACTGATTTCTGTGCATTGATCTTATATCCTGACACTTTACTGAATTCCTGTACAAGTTCTAGCAGATTTGGAGTGGAGTCTTTTGGGTTTTCCACATAAAGTATCATATCGTCTGCAAAGAGTGATAGTTTACCTTCTTCTTTGCCGATTTGGATGCCTTTAATTTCTTTTTGTTGTCTGATTGCTGAGGCTAGGACGTCTAGTACTATGTTGAATAGCAATGGTGATAATGGACATCCCTGCCATGTTATTGACCTTAGCGGAAAAGCTCTCAGTTTTTCTCCATTGAGAATGATATTCATGGTGGGTTTTTCATAGATGGCTTTGATGATATTGAGGTATGTGCCCTCTATCCCTATACTTTGAAGAGTTTTGATCAAGAAATGATGCTGTACTTTGTCAAATGCTTTTTCAGCATTGGTTGAGAGTATAATATGGTTCTTCTCCTTTCTTTTATTAGTGTATTGTATCACATTGATTGATTTGCAGATGTTGAACCAAACTTGCAGACCTGGAATAAATCCCACTTGGTCGTAGTGGATAATCCTTTTAATGTACTGTTGAATTCTATTGGCTAGTATTTTGGTGAGAATTTTCGCATCTGTGTTCATCAAGGATATTGGTCTGTAATTCTCTTTTTTGATGGGATCCTTGTCTGGTTTTGAGATCAAGGTGATGCTGCTCTCATAAAATGAGTTTGGAAATTTTCCTTCCATTTCTATTTTCTGGAACAGTTTCAGGAGAATAGGAATTAATTCTTCTTTAAGTGGGCTCTTGCTTGTTTGGAGATTTTTGATGAGTGTTTCAATCTCCTTACTGGTTATGGGTCTGTTCAGGTTTTCTATTTCTTCTTGGTTCAGTTGTGATAGTTTATATGTCTCTAGGAATGCATCCATTTCTTCCGGATTGTCAAATTTGCTGGCGTAGAGTTGCTCATAATATGTTCTTATAATTGCTTGTATTTCTTTGGTGTTGGTTGTGATCTCTCCTCTTTCATTCATGATTTTATTTATTTGGGTCCTTTCTCTTTTCTTTTTTATAAGTCTGGCCAGGGGTTTATCAATCTTATTAATTCTTTCAAAGAACCAGCTCCTAGTTTTGTTGATTTGTTCTACTGTTTCTTTGATTTCTATTTCATTGATCTCTGCTCTGATGTTTATTATTTCTCTTCTCCTGCTGGGTTTAGGCTTTCCTTGCTGTTCTTTGTCCAGCTCCTTTAGATGTAGGATTAAGTTGTGTATTTGAGACCTTTCTTGTTTCTTGAGAAAGGCTTGTATCGCTATATATTTTCCTTTGCTGTGTCCCACAGATTCGAACAGTTGTGTTTTCATTATCATTTGTTTCCATGAATTTTTTCAGTTCTTCTTTAATTTCCTGGTTGACCTGTTCGCTCTTTAGTAGGATGCTCTTTAGCCTCCATGTATTTGGGTTCTTTCCTGATTCCTCTTGTGATTGAGTTCTAGCTTCAGAGAAGCATTGTGGTCTGATAATATGCAGGGAATGATCCCAGTCTTTTGGTACCAGTTGAGACCTGATTTGTGACCTGGGATGTGAGCTATTCTGGAGAATGTTCCATGTGCACTAGAGAAGAATGTGTATTCTGTTGCTTTGGGATGGAATGTTCTGAATATATCTGTGATGTCCATTTGGTCCAGTGTGTCATTTAAGGCCTTTATTTCCTTGTTGATCTTTTGCTTGGATGATCGGCCCATTTCAGTAAGGGGCGTGTTAAAGTCCCCTACTGTTATTGTATTATTGTTGATGTGTTTCTTTGATTTTGTTATTAATTGGTTTATATAGTTGGCTGCTCCCACGTTACGGGCATAGATATTTAAAATTGTTAGATCTTCTTGTTGGACGGACCCTTTGAGTATGATATCTCTTATTATAGTCTTTGGCTTAAAATCTAATTGATCTAAAAATTGTCACCCCAGGTTTCTTTTGATGTCCATTAGCATGGTAAATTGCTTTCTACCGCCTCACTTAAATCTGGAGGTGTCTTTGGGTCTAAAATGAGTTTCTTATAGACAGCATATTGATTGGTATTGTTTTTTTATCCATTCTGATACCCTGTGTCTTTTGATTGGAGCATTTAGCCCGTTAACATTCAGGGTAACTATTGAAAGTTATGAATTTAGTGCCATTTTATTGCCTGTAAGGTGATTGTTACTGTATATTGTCTCTGTTCCTTTCCGGTCTACTACTTGTAGGCTCTCTCTTTGCTTAGAGGACCCCTTTCAATATTTCCTGTAGGGCTGGTTTGGTGTTTACAAATTCTTTTAGTTTTTGTTTGTCCTGGAAGATTTTTATCTCTCTTTCTATTTTCAATGATAGGCTAGCTGAATAAAATATTCTTGGCTGCATGTTTTTCTCATTTAGGGCTCTGAATATATCATGCCAGTTCTTTCTGGCCTGCCAGGTCTCTGTGGATAAGTCTGCTGCCAATCTAATATTTTTACCATTGTATGTTACAGACTTCTTTTCCCGGGCTGCTTTCAGGATTTTCTCTTTGTCGCTAAGACTTGTAAATTTTACTATTAGGTGATAGGGTGTGGACCTATTTTTATTGATTTTGAGGAGGGCTCTCTGCATCTCCTGGATTTTGATGCTTGTTCCCTTTGCCATATTAGGGAAATTCTCTCCAATAATTCTCTCCAATATACATTCTGCCCCCCTCTCATTTCTTCTTCTGGAATCCCAATTATTCTAATATTGTTTCATCTTATGGTACCACTTATATCTCGATTTCTCCCCCCGTGGTCAAGTAGTTGTTTGTCTGTCCCCCTTTTGCTCAGCTTCTTTATTCTGCATGATTTGGTCTTCTATATCACTAATTCTCTCTTCTGCCTCATTTACCCTAGCAATAAGAGCCTCTATTTTTGATTGCATCTCATTAATAGCTTTTTTGATTTCAGGTTTGTTAGATTTTAGTTATTTCATTTCTCGAGAAAGGGCTTTTATTTCTCCAGGCAGGGTTTCTCTAATATCTTCCATGACTTTTTCGAGCTCAGCTAGCACCTTTAAAATCGTCATTCTGAACTCTAGATCTGATATATTACCGATGTCCATATTGATTAGGTCTCTAGCCTTTGGTACTGCCTCTTGTTCTTTTTTTTTGTGGTGATTTTTTCCACCTTGTCATTTTATCCAGGTAAGAATATATGAATGAGAGAATAAAATACTAAAAGGGTGGCAAAGACCCCAGAAAAATGTATGCCAACGAAATCAGAATAGACCCCAAATTGAGGGGAGAAGAAAGGTGGAGAGGGAGACAGGCTGCCAGCTCCTACTGAGATTCTCCAGCAGAGGCAAACTGAAATTGCAATAATAAATAACAACACCAACAACACAACAGTAATAAATAAATATGTATATAATAAATATACATATATATGTATGTGTGTGTGTGTGTGTGTGTGTGTGTATGGGACTGGTGAATAGAACAGAGCCACCCACTTGATTTTGGGTGTATTTTGGTCTCTTCGAAGAAACTACTTCCCAAAAATTTAAAGAAAGAAAAATTTATATATACACAAAAATAAGGGTAAATATGATGAAGGGATAGAATATGATTGTAAAGATGAAAATTTAAAAAAAAATTCAAAAAGGGAATTAATAAGATATGTTGGTTGGAAAAAGAAAGAAAAAGAAAGTGGAGAGAATTTGCTCAGGCTGGATACTAGAACAAAGCCCTGTGCTAGATTTAAGGTGTATTTTGATCTATTAGAATAAATTTTATCCCAAAATTTTTTAGAAGAAAAAACCCTATATGTATACAAAAAATAAAGTTAGACACAATGAAGGCTAAAATATGACTATATAATGAAGGTTTAAAAAGATTTTTTTTTAGTAAGGTATTGTTAAGATTAACTAGTTAAAAATGTTAAAAGAGGAAAGAGGGAAAATTAAAAAAATTAGAATAAGAAAAAATAAAATTAAAAAAATTTAATTAACTTTGCAAGAGCAAAGAATCATGGGGATAAAGCCATGAATTCCATGCTTTGCTTTTCCCTCCTTGGAATTCTGCAGTTCTCCTTGATCAGTGAGCTTCATCTTGGCTGGATGTTCTTGCTGATATTCTGGGGGAGAGGCCTGTTGTAGTGATTCTCAAATGTCTTTGCCCGAGGTGGAATTGCGCTTCCCTTGCCAGGGGCCGGGCTAAGTAATCTCCTTAGGTTGGCTCTTGGAGCTTTTGTTCCTTGAATGCTTTCCGTAGAGCTCTGGAGGATGAGAATGAAAATCGCAGCCTCCCAATCTCCAGCCTGGCGGAGCCGGGAGCTTGGCGCCCCACTCCTCAGTATGCCCTCGAAGGAAAGCTCTCAATCACTCCTGTCTCCCTGGTTTCCGGCCAAGCTCTGAGCTAACCCGGCGTGTGACCAAGCGTTTCTGTTTCTAGCACACAGTCCCATTAGGAGTCTCCAAACCTGGCAGATCCAGCCACTCTGCTCTTCCAGCGGATAGAGGTGGGTCTCCCCAGTTATGCCTCTTGGGGGCATAACTGCTCAAAGAGCAGTGGCCTGACTGTGCTGTGGATCACATTTTAAGGTAACCCCTAGCTGAAAACTCAGTCTTCAGCTCTGTCTCTGTAGCCGGCTTCCTGGCTCTGATACCTGTGAGCTCTGCTACACTCAGACACCCCTGATCTTTCAGTGACTCTGCGGGACCTGAGACCACACTGTCCCCATGAGGGCTCCACCCCTGCTTAGCCTCTGGAGCGATGTCCCTCGGTGGAGCAGACTTTTAAAAGTTTGAATTTTGTGCTCCATTGCTCCACTTCTTGCTGGGAGCTGGCCCCTCCACCCGTGGTCTATCTTCCTGTTGCTTTGGATTCACTTCTCCGCACATCCTACCTTTCAGAAAGTGGTTGATTTTCTATTTCTGGAATTGCTCCTCTTCTCTTTGATCTCCTGTTGGGTTTGTAGGTGTTCGGAATGGTTTGATAGCTATCTAGCTGAACTCTTGCGATCTGATGTCATTTCAGGCTGCTACTACTCCACCCTTTTGACTCCTTGGAATTTTAACACATTTTGATACTCAGTTGCCTTATTTCCTCTTTTCCAGAGACTGATTATATTAATCCAGAATCAGGCCTAGGCATCATTATTCCTTTTGTATAAGAAAGAAAGGAAATTGAGAAACATACATATAATGCTGCAATAAGCAGAAAGGTGCATATATCTTTTCAAGTTAGTGTTTTGTTTTCCCTAGTTAAGTACCCAGTAGTAGAATTTCTAGATCATATGGCTAATTTTATTTTAATTTTTCAAGGGAACTCCACACTGTTTTCCACAGTGGCTGCATCAATTTACATTCCCACCAATAGTGCATGAGGATTCCTTTTTCTCCACATCCTCACCAACATGTTATTTCTTGTTTTTTTTTGATTCTAGCAATTCTGACAGGTGTAAGTTTGTGATCTTGATTTGCATTTCCCTGATGATTAGTGATGTTGAACATCTTTTCCTGTGTCTGTTGGGCATTTGTATGTCTTTGGAAAATGTCTGTTTGGAAATTTTTATTGCAGCACTATTTGCAATAGCCAAGATATGGAGGTTACCCAAGTGTCCATTAGTAGATGAATGGATAAAGAAATGGCGTGCGCGCGTGCACACACACACACACACACACACACATGCACACAATGCACTGGAATATTAGCTGTAAAAAAGAATGAGATCTTGCCATTTGCAATGGCATGAATGGACATGGGGGTTATAATGCTAAGAGAAATAAGTCAGAGAAAGACAAATACCATATGATTTCATTCATATGTAGAATTTAAGAAACAAAACAAATGAACTAATAAGGAAAAAAAGAGACAAACAATTATACCCCACTCCCAGACTCTTACATATAGAGAATAAACTTGTGGTTGTTAGAGGGGAGATAGGTGGGAGGATGGATGAAGTAAAGGAGATTAAGAATATACTTATCATGATGAGCACTGACTAATATATAGAATTATACAACCCTTATATTGTAAATCTGAAACATACACGTATCTGCTTATTTTTATATAAACATATAAAGTATAAACCAGAAAACAATGAAGTTGGTTACCTACAAGGAATGATAAAGAGATGGAGTGGAAGTGCTGGTGTATTGCAGGAGTTCATTTCTGTTGGCTTGCAGGAACCAACTGTTAATTTTTCCAGTTTTGCATGTTGGTTGATGTTATAATGATAGTGTGAGATAATTTCCTTCAAAATGTCTATTTAGTGTGGTAAAGTACATAATGCATTACTGTTTTAATATATATATATATGATTTTACTAAAAGTTATATATTTTACATTTTGATAGGTATAAGATCTTAATTCATCTGTATTTTTCACTCCATTAAGAAATAAATTAAACTCCATATGTTATATTAACTAAGAAGGAAGCTTTTAACTCATGAAATTTCAAAATGTACTTTATAGTACCTTTTTCATTGGCATATTTTCCTGTTCTTTACCAGAGATTTGTACCTATCAAATCAATCACTCCAGCTCCTGGCACATATAATGAATCTCGAACTGCTTTCAATTCCTTGAAGAAAACACCAGTGCTGAAAAGCACTCCATTTGGTCAAAGTGCTGCTCGATTCACACAGGACTCCAGAGCAGAGGAAATGCCAGGTTAGTAATTAATCCATGTAGTTTTATAACTTAATATTCAAGGCGTATTACCAAAAAGTACATTTTTTTTGTTCTGTGGTTTGTGTTGTCATTTTAAGTCATGTTTTTAAAGTATTGACTATACACTAAACTCAGATACATTAACAATAATGTATAATTTTAAAAAGATTTCAATTTAACATGACACATATCTTATTGGTAATTTTCTATTATTTTCCTTCATTCAATAAATTTCCCAATTTCTCTTTATGAGTGAACTTATTTATCAACGATGTGGCCACTGACAGTATTTTAACTTATGAAATGCACTTTTATTAAAATTTTATTTTGGGGATATCCTAAAACATATTCTTGTGTTCTCACTGGATATTTTAGTATATAGAACTAAGAACCCAGCACAAAAATAACATATAAATGTTAACATATAGTTATGTGTTGCTGCATAACAGTCTCAATGGCATAAAAACACAGGGTTTTCTTTTGTATCTTATTTTGTGGGATGGCTGGAAGGCAGAGCTTAGATAAGGCTGTCCTTCAGTGTACATGCATAGCTTCAGCACTGCTGCCCCAGGGTAGCTGATCTTTTAATTTGGTAGCTTAGGACTCTACAGGACATGGCAGGATGCTACAAGCCTTATTTCCTAATGTCAGAAATCCCACATTTCATTTGTTAATCAGGTTACTAAGGGCACTACATATTGAACAGAAGGGCATAACACTTTATCTCTTAATGATATGGGTAACAAAAAATTTTTGGCCATCTTTAATTTACTATAGACTACCCTCTGCCCACAAAACATTTACAGTTGTCCTACATGTTTTCTCCAGGCCTCCAAAGTCTCATGTAATTATGGTGTGATCTTGAAGTCCAGGATTTTGTTACCTAAGACCTGTATTGCTATAGGTCAGAATTTTGGGGTGTGATACTTTAGAGAAGCTTCTTGAGTATGACTTCTATCTGTTAGACAAGCTATGAACTAAAGACACACATTATCTGCCTCACACATCCCAAAACACAGCAATGGGAGAATTACAGGATATTCATACTACATGCTTCTAATCAAAAAAGAGAAAACTAGAGGCCCTTAATAGTCATAATCCTATAACAACTATGAGATCTAACCAGGCACATTTTGTAGTTTCTCTATTAGGGCCCAGTTGGGCTCCCTGGGAATGGTTTTCCAAGGCCTTTTGTTCTACCTTTTGGGCTCTTGATTCCATGTTTTCAATCATCCTTCCTTTTCTGTAAGAAATAGTCTGTGTTTCTGGCTGCCTAACTTGCTTACACCAAGTTCCACCCACTGTGTTCTGGCAGGACTGCCCTTCTCAGTCAAGATTGCCACAGTCCTTGAAGATCAGGTCCCTTGCCCCAGAAACCCCTGTCCATACCATATCTCCTGATCAGAGAGTTTTGCAGGGCTTCAGTTCTTGCAGAGTTGGTGTCAGGTCTCATTTCACAAGCAAACCAGTGTGCACCTAGTTAAAAACTCACCACATTCAGTCCAGGGACCAAACACTAAACACAGCAG
Source organism: Mellivora capensis (assembly GCA_004024625.1). Taxonomy (NCBI): domain Eukaryota; kingdom Metazoa; phylum Chordata; class Mammalia; order Carnivora; family Mustelidae; genus Mellivora; species Mellivora capensis. The sequence goes on along the minus strand of PISX010008816.1, from coordinate 69,178 downwards.
GCAAGAGCCTCTACAGACAACTGGCCTGAAGTTTAGAGCAGCCAAAATACAATAGCAGAGTGCACGCAGCACAACTGGAGACATTCCATGAAGTGGTACACCCTGAGCACTACATGACCTCTTTTTCATTAGGCTGTTACTCTCAGGAGCAGGCGACGTAACTGGCTTTTCTAACAGAGAAGAAGGCAGAGACTTAGACAAAATTCTAAGAAAGAAGAATTTATTCCAAATTAAAGAACAAGATAAGGCCACAGTCAGAGATCTGAGCAAAACCAGATACAAGTAACATGCCTGATGGAGAATTTAAAGCAACAATCCTAATGACACTCACAGGGCTTGAGAAAAGAATAGGAAACATTAGGGAGACCCTTACCACAGAGATAAAAGAGTTAAGAAAGAATCAATCAGAGATGAAGAATACAAAAAACGAGACTGGACATGGACTTGATGGAATTAACAGCAGGCCAGAAGAATCAGAGGAATGAATTAGTGACTTAGAAGACAAAATAATGGGAAATAATGAAGCTGAACAAAAAGGAGAGTAAGAATTATGGGACATGAGAGTAGGCTTAGGGAGTTTGTGACTCCAACAGTTGTAATAACATTTATATTACAGAAATCCCAGAAGAAGAAGAGAGAAAAAAGGGAGTAGAAAATTTATTTTAGGAAATAATAGCAGAAAATTTTCCTAATCTGAGAAAGGAAACAGATATCCAGATCCAGGAGGCATGGAGAACTCCCATCAAAATCAACAAAAGCAGGTCCACACCAAGACATATTGTAATTACACTTGCAATATATAGTGATAAACAATCTTAAGAGCAGCAAGACAAAGGAAATTCTTAATTTACAAGGGAAGACCTTTAAGGCTAGCTGGAGATTCTCAACAGGACCTTGTCAAGCCAGAAGGAAGTGGCATGATATATTCAAAGTGCTAAAAATGAAAAATTTGCAGCCAATAGTACTTTATCCAGCAAGGCTATCATTCATAATAGGAGAGATAAAGAGTTTGCCAAACAAACAAAAACTAATTTCTTGGTGTAGTGAAATATTAAAGGGAATCCAAGAAATATTAAATATTAAATATATTTATATATAGAAATATATTTCTATATACATAGAAATATTAAAGGGAAATATTAAAATATTTCAAGAAGTATTCAAGAAATATTAAAGGGAATCCTTTGAGTGCAAAGGGAAAACCAAAAGTGACAAAGATAAGAAAGGATCAGAGAAAATATCCAGAAACAATGACAAAATAGGTAACAAAATGTCAATAAATACAAGTCTACCAATAATTACATTGTGACTATAAATGGACTAAATGCTCCAGTCAAAGTCACAGGGTGTCAGAATCAATAAGCAAACAAGACCCATCTATATGCTGCCTACAAAAAACTCATTTTAGAACAAAGACACCTGCAGATTGAAAGTGAGGGGTTGGAGAAATATCTATCATGCAAATGGATGTCAAAAGGAAGCCAGAGAGGGAGGAGTCAAGATGGCGGAGAAGTAGCCGGCTGAGACTACATTGGGTAGCAAGAGATCAGCTAGATAGCTTATCAAACCATTGTAAACACGTACAAATCCAACGGGAGATCGAAGAGAGGAAGAACAGCAATTCTAGAAACAGAAAATCGACCACTTTCTGAAAGGTAGGGCCAGCGGAGAAGTGAATCGAAAGCGATGGGAGGATAGACCGTGGGGGGAGGGGCCAGCTCCCGGCAAGTGGCGGAGCAATGGAACACAAAATCAGGACTTTTAAAAGTCTGCTCCACTGAGGGACATCGCTCCAGAGGCAAAACCGGGGTGAAGGCCACGCGGGGTTAGCGTGGCCCCAGGTCTGGTGGGGTAACAGAAGGATTGGAGGTGTCTGAGTGTCACAGAGCTCGCAGGTATTGGAGCGGGGAAGCCAGCTACAGAGACAGAGCCGAGGAGTGAGCTCTCAGGCTGGGGTTACCTTGAACTGGTCGCAGGCTGGATGAGCTCGGAGCGCGGCCGGAGGCCAGGGAGATGGGAGTGATTGGGGCTTTTCTCTGAGGGCGCACCAAGGAGTGGGGCCCCAAACTCTCAGCTCCTCCGGGCCGGAGATTGGGAGGTCGCCATTTTCATTCCCGTGCTCCGGAACTCTATGGAAAGTGTTCAGGGAACAAAAGCTCCCGAAAGTGAAACCGAGCGGATTACTTAGCTTGGCCCCTGGTAAGGGCAGTGCAATTCCGCCTTGGGCAAAGACACTTGAGAATCACTACAACAGGTCCCTCCCCGAGAAGATCAACAAGAAATACCGCCAAGACCAAGTTCAGTTACCAAGGAGAGTAGCGGAATTCCAGAGGAGGAGAAAGCAAAGCATGGAATTCATGGTTTCTCCCCATGATTCTTTAGTCTTGCAGTTATTTAATTTTTTCTTTAATTTTATTTTTTTTCTTCTGCTAAATTGTTTTAAACTCTTACCCTTTTCTTTTTTAACATCTTTAAACTAGTTTATCTTAACAATACCTTTCCAAAAAAATAATAATCTTTTTTGAACCTTCATTATTATAGTCATATTTTATCCTTCATAGTATTTAACTTTATTTTTTGTATACACATAGGGTTTTTCTTCTAAAAAATTTGGGGTACAACTTCCTCTAGTAGATCAAAATATACCCTAAATCTAGCTCCAGGCTTGTTCTAGTCTCCAGCCTGAGCAAATTCTCTCCACTTTCTTTTTCTTTATTCTCCCAACCAACTTACTTTATCAACTCCATTTTTTAGAAATGTAAAAAAAATTTTTTTTCCATCTTTATAGGCATATTCCATCCCTTCATTGAGTTTACACTTATATACGTTTTTCATTCCTTAAAATTTTGGGAGGTAGTTTCTTCTAAGAGACCAAAATACCCCACAATTAAGTGGGTGACCCTGTTCTAGTCACTAATATATATATATATATATATTTTTTTTTTTTTTTTCTTTTTTATATTTTTTCTTGTTTTCTTTTTTAAATTTATTTTTGGGAACTTCTTTTTATCCCCTTTCTCCCCCCCCATGATTTGGGGTCTCTTTTGACTTGGTTAAAGCGCATTTTCCTGGGATCTTTGCCACCCTTTTAGTATTTTATTTGCTCCTTCATATACTCTTTCCTGGAAAAAATGACAAGGTGGAAAAACTCACCACAAAAAAAAGAACAAGAAGCAGTACCGAAGGCTAGGGACCTAATCAATACAGACATTGGTAATATGTCAGATCTAGAGTTCAGAATGACGATTCTCAAGGTTCTAGCCAGGCTTGAAAAAGGCATGGAAGATATTAGAGAAACCCTCTCTGGGATATAAAAGTCCTTTCTGGAGAAATAAAAAAAACCTAAAATCTAACCAAGTTGAAATAAGGAAAGCTATTAATGAGGTACAATCCAAAATGGAGGCTCTTATTGCTAGGATAAATGAGGTGGAAGAAAGAATTAGTGACATAGAAGACCAAATGACAGAGAATAAAGAAGCTGAGCAAAAGAGGGACAAAGAGCTACTGGATCACGAGGGGAGATCAAGAGATATGTGAAACCATAAGACGAAACAACATTAGAATAATTGGGATTCCAGAAGAAGAAGAAAGAGAGAGGGGAGCAGAAGGTATATTGGAGAGAATTATTGTAGAGAATTTCCCTAATATGGCAAAGGGAACAAGCATCAAAATCCAGGAGGGGCAGAGAACTCCCCTCAAAATCAACAAGAATAGGTCCCCACCCCATCATCTAATAGTAAAATTTACAAGTCTTAGCAACAAAGAGAAAATCCTGAAAGCAGCCTGGGAAAAGAAGTCTGTAACATACAATGGTAAAAATATTAGATTGGCAGCAGACTTATCCACAGAGACCTGGCAGGGCAGAAAGAACTGGCATGATATATTCAGAGCACTGAACAAGAAAAACATGCAGCCAAGAACACTATATCCAGCTAGGCTATCATTGAAAATAGAAGGAGAGATAAAAAGCTTCCAGGACAAACAAAAACTGAAAGAATTTGCAAATACCAAACCAGCTCTACAGGAAATATTGAAAGGGGTCTTCTAAGCAAAGAGAGAGCCTAAAAGTAGTAGATCAGAAAGGAACAGAGAAAATATACAGTAACAGTCACCTTATAGGCAATACAATGGCACTAAATTCATATCTCTCAATAGTTACCCTGAATGTTAATGGAGCTCTACAGAAAGCATTCAAGGAACAAAAGCTCCAAGGGCCAACCTAAGGAGATTACTTAGCCCGGCCCCTGGCACAAAAACAGACACATAGATCAATGGAACAGAATAGAGAGCCCAGAAATAGACCCTCAACTCTATGGTCAACTAATCTTCGATAGAGCAGGAACGAATGTCCAATGGAAAAAAGACAGCCTCTTCAATAAATGGTGTTGAGAAAATTGGACAGCCACTTGCAGAAAAATGAAATTGGACCATTTCCTTACACCACACACGAAAATAGACTCAAAATGGTTGAAGGACCTCAATGTGAGAAAGGAATCCATCAAAATCCTTGAGGAGAACACAGGCAGCAACCTCTTCGACCTCAGCCACTGCAACGTCTTCCTAGGAACATCGCCAAAGGCAAGGGAAGCAAGGACAAAAATGAATTATTGGGATTTCATCAAGATCAAATGCTTTTGTGCAGCACAGGAAACAGTCAACAAAGCCAAAAGACAACGGACAGAATGGGAGAAGATATTTGCAAACGACATATCAGATAAAGGGCTAGTGTCCAAAATCTATAAAGAACTTATCAAACTTGGGGCGCCTGGGTGGCTCAGTGGGTTAAAGCTGATGCCTTCGGCTTGGGTCATGATCTCAGTGTCCTGAGATCGAGCCCCGCATTGGCTCCTTGCTCAGTGGGGAGCCTGCTTCTCTCTCTGCCTCTGCCTGCCTCTCTGCCTGCTTATGATCTCTGACTCTATGTCAAAAAAAAAAAAAATCTTAAAAAAAAAAAGAACTTATCAAACTCAGCACCCAAAGACAAATAACCCAATCAAGAAATGGGCGGAGGACATGAACAGACATTTCTGCAAAGAAGACATCCAGATGGCCAACAGACACATGAAAAAGTGCTCCACATCACTCGGCATCAGGGAAATACAAATCAAAACTACAATGAGATATCACCTCACACCAGTCAGAATGGCTAAAATTAACAAGTCAGGAAATGACAGATGCTGGCGAGGATGCGGAGAAAGGGGAACCCTCCTACACTGTTGCTGGGAATGCAATCTAGTGCAACCGTTCTGGAAAACAGCATGGAGATTCCTCAAAAAGTTGAAAATAGAACTACCCTATAACACAGCAATTGCACTACTGGGTATTTACCCTAAAGATACAAACGTAGTTATCCGAAGGGGCACGTGCACCTGAATGTTTATAGCAGCAATGTCTACAATAGCCAAGCTATGGAAATAACCTAGATGTCCATCGGCGGATGAATGGATAAAGAAGAGGTGGTATATATACACAATGGAATATTATGCAGCCATCAAAAGAAATGGAATCTTGTCATTTGCAATGACGTGGATGGAACTGGAGCGTATCATGCTTAGTGAAATACATCAGTCAGAGAGGGACAACTATCATTTGATCTCCCTGATACATGGACGTGGAGATGCAACATGGGGGGTTGGGAGGTAGGAAATGAATAAAAGAAACAAGATGGGATCGGGAGGGAGACAAACCATAAGTGACTCTTAATCTCACAAAACAAACTGAGGGTTGCTGGGGGGAGGGGGGTTGGGAAAGGTGGGTGAGTTAATGGACATTGGGGAGGGTATGTGCTATGGTTAGTGCTGTGAAGTGTGTAAACCTGGCGATTCACAGACATGTACCCCTGGGTATAAAAACATATTATATGTTTATAAAAAAATGAGAAATTAAAAACTTTAAAGGAAAAAAAAAAAGGAAGCCAGAGTAGCAATATTTATGTTGGCTAAACTATACTTTATTTAATTTATTTATTTTAAATATTTATTTATTCATTTGAGGTAGAAAGAATGCAAGAGCATGGGAAGTAGGAGCAGAGGGAGAGGGAGAGAGAAAAACTCAAGGAGATTCCACGCTGATTGTGAAGCCCGACATGGCGCTCGATTTCATGACCCTGAGATAGTGACCTAAGCCAAAGCCAGGAGTTGGTTGCTTAACTAACTGTGCCACTCAGGTGCCCCCAAGACTAGACTTTAAAATAAAGACTTTAGAAAGAGACAGAGATGGGCATTATATAACCATAAATGGGTTGATACAACAAGATATAATAATTGTAAATATTTATGCAACCAACATGGGAGCACCCAAATATATAAAATGATAACAAACATAAAGGAGCTAATTGATGATAAGATAATAATACTAGGGGACTTTTACACCCCACTGACATCAATGGATGGGTCATCTAAATAGAAACTAACAAGGACACAGTGGCTTTGAATACTACTCTGGACCAGATGGTGACTTAACATATTTTCAGAACATTCTATCCTAAAACAGCAGAATACATATTGTTTTCAAGTGTACTTGGAAGGTTCTCCAGAAGAGATCACATATTAGGTCACAAAACAGGCCTCAACAAATACAAAAAGATTGAAATCATTTTCTGATCACAACACTATGAAACTAGAAGTCAACCACAAGAAAAAAATTTGGAAAGACCACAAATACACAGAGATTAAACAACATGCTACTAAACATTGAATGGGTCGACCAAGAAATCAAAGAAGTAAAAAAAAAAAAGACATGGATACAAATGAAAATGAAAGCACAGTGGTCCAAAACCTTTGGCATATAGCAAAAGTGTTCCTAAGGGATGTATATATAGCAATAAAGGCTTACCTCAAGAAGCAAGAAAAAAAATCTCAAAGAAGTAGGCTGTGTTTGTAGTTGGAGCTTTCTCCTGTAGAAAATGAGGGCTCTATAGCCACTTTTCATTTTGCGGTGTTGTTGTCTCTTTCTTTCCAAGTTTGCATAATCCCCTTTTAAAAACTTTGTAAGTATCTTATTATATTGACTTAGAATCAAATACACTGGACAAAAGGCCCATTCACATATACTTTGTGGGAAAACCCTTGTCTACTTTAGGTCACTTTTGGTGCTGTTGTGTTTTGATACTCTTAGATTCTCCTGAACATTATTATTTTAGCCAAGAGGGTCTATGACATATGACCTTAAAATTCTTAGAAGCCTTTCCTTTAATGAAAAATTCTATGACATACTATCTTAAATCTTTCTGAGGTCTTAACAAAGGGTCTTGCAGTCATACCCTGGATTTGGTCTTTGATCTCAGGCCATTTCTTGAGAGATTTTTGCTATTGTAGAGATGGGATAAAAAAGAGTTTTACTTTCAAACCCATAAATTTTTATTTCATTTCTTATAAATTCTCCTTGAAAACAACAGTTTGAACTCATCTTTTTCTTTCCATACCTTCTCACACATGGCTAAAAACAACTAGTTAGCCCTTTGGATATTCAACCTGGAAACTTCCTTAGCTAGAAACTGCTTATTTGTTAAATATTTTCTTCATTATCTCAAGCATTAGTTTTGTTAAAATCTCTTCCATTACATTATTCAAGTTGTCTTTTCTCTAGCCTCCAATAGCATTTTCTTCCTGTCCCTTAAGCCATCCCTAACTGTCCTTTTATGCCCCTTTCTGTATGTCTTGAGTTGTTCCAGTTTCTGACCCATTGCCTGATCTCAAACCATTGCTATAAATTTTGTTATGGTAATTTGTTATGGTAAGTCTCTACTGGTACAAAATTATTTACTACTCATGCCATTGAGAAGTTGAGTCTTGTTTTTCTCCATTCCAATCTTGGTTAGTCTGGTGTCTTTTCTGACCAGTAACATGCAGTGGAAGTGATATTTTAGCACTTTTTAGGCAAAATCATGAGCTTTACAGTATATAACTGGGCCTGTTGAAACAGCTGGTCTTGGAGTCCTGAGCCTCTGTGCAGTCTGAGTATTCTAAGACTGCAGTTCTGAAGAGGTCATGTGTAGGTGGCTGGCACTACACCAGCTGAGCCTATGAATCTGAAATCCAAAATATTTCTAAATGTGAATCTGAAATTCATGAATCTATAATCCAAAGTATTTCTAAATATGAACTTATTGACTGGTCCAGCTGCCTTAGGATTGGGTCTTGTTTTCAGTTTTGTGGTCCACTGTATTATGAATAAAGTATTACAAATTCCCTAAAGGTTAGTTTATTTGTAAAGGATACAGTTAAATTATGATGACCTTTCCATTATAATCCTGAATCTTACATAATTTAAGAATTAGTGAGAATGGCCTAATGGAACTTCAGTTTTTTTTTTTCTGTGTAGATATTAGTGTACAGTAATAAATTGGGCTTGTCAATCAGTTCTAGAACATACTTACAGGTTACTTTTAGAAGGTCACCTTAAACTCTCTAGTTCTGGGGTTCCTGGGCATTTCTATAGTTGCTAACTAGAAAAATGAATGTGAAAAACCTCTAATGTGAGTGAATTACATGATTAGGATGGCTTTTCACATCAGATGCTTAACAAGGTACTACTTGTGATGTATATACTTTGAGTGAGGTCCCTATATTTAAACACTTAAGGTGTAATGTCTTCTGTTGTTTTCTCCTGCCCGAAGAGAGACAGATCTCAGATACTTGTCTTTTAAATACCTTAAATGGCGGTCCAAATAGTTTTCATTACACTTTCTATTTACCTTCTCTTCTAAACATTACCAGTGGAGGAATTTTTGAAGATTGCAGAAAAAAGATATTAGTATTTAGGTTTCTGAGAGTTGGCACAAGATAATTTTTGGTAGAGATTTTTGAGAAATAGATATTAGAACTGGAATATTTGAAAATTGGGAAGAGTTTATGGGTAGCTTCTTTGAGAAAAACCTTCTATTTGACTACATATGATGATTTGATCACTTTTAATCCAGAAAGCACCTAAAGTACCTTTAGCCTTATACCAAAGTGCCCATTTGTCAGCTGTTTGTTTCCTGCCTACAATGAGAAAAAAGATTGTACCAAAATGTAAATCAACACAATCCTTCCTTTATGGAGAAAGACTAGCTATAAAATGCTTAGTGAAGTAGTCAATTTACATTTAATTATAAGCTCTTTTTCTTGTGGTTTGTTCTTGGACAAGCAACAGCCCACAGACCACATTTTGAGTAACACCGATATAGTCAGTTTCTGTATCTTCAGACAAGGAACTTGCAGCCTCAGAAAAACAAATGAGATTGAAGTTATATTTTATAATTATTTAGGTGTAGAGCTAATTTAGTAGAATTAGTTGATAACATGAGTACAACTAAATTAAGTGTTCTTTCAAATATATATTGCATTTTATGGACATTGCTGGTCACTGAAACTGATTTTTTAATATTACTGAATTGTAAAACATATATAAAAATATACAAAGATACAAAAATCTAAATATTTGTTTCAAATATTTTAATGTTTTGATAAAACTTTTTTCAATGGCATAGAAAGTTTTTATGATTTTGAATGAAAAAACTGTTATTCATTCAGATTGCCACTGTAGAAAATATTCCAGGTTATAAATATGTCCTGAAAGGTAAAAGGCAAAAATAAAGTAACTGCTTGCTGGCCTTCCTTCCTTCCTTCCTTCCTTCCCCTCTTTCTTTTTTTCCGCCTGCCTTCCTTCCTCTTTCTTTCTTTCTTTCTTTCTCTCTCTCTCTCTTTTCTTTATTGAGGTATAATTTACACGATAAAATAATTCATTTTAAGTGTATAGTTTGGTGAGTTTTGGTAAATATATGTCATCAGGTAACCACCACTACAATTAAATTTTGGAAATTTCCATCATTTAAAAGATGCTCTCTCATTCCCCTCTGCATTTACTTTCCACCCATTCCAGGCTACTGTCTCTGTCACTATGATATTGCATTTTCTGGAATTTCATATAAATAGGATCACATGTTATTCAGGAGTTTGTCTATCTTCTTCTACTTGGTATAAGTATGTTTTTGAGGTTGATTCCTATTATTGCATTTATATTTCCCATTTATTGCTGAGTAGTATTCTATTGCTTGGGTATAGCACATTTTTATTCATCAGCTGATGGACATTTGGATTGTTTTCATTTTTCTTTTTTATAAATAAATAAATAAATAAATAAATATTTTTTCTTTTTTTTCTTTTTTATTAACATATAATGTATTATTAGCCCCAGGGGTACAGATCTGTGAATTGCCAGGTTTACACACTTCACAGCACTCACCGTAGCACATATCCTCCCCAATGTCCATAACCCCACCACCCTCTCCCTACTCCCCTCCCTCCAGCAACCCTCAGTTTGTTTTGTGAGATTAAGAGTCTCTTATGGTTTGTCTCCCTCCTGATCCCATCTTGTTTCATTTATTCTTTTCCTAGTCCCCAAACCCCCCACATTGCATCTCCACTTCCTCATATCAGGGAGATCATATGATAGTTGTCTTTCTCCAATTGACTTATTTCACTTGTTTTCATTTTTCTTGGGAAAATACCTAGGAGTAGAATTTCTGGGTCATATTCTAAGAACATATTTAACTTCATAAGAATTTGATAAATTGTTTCTCTAAATGTCATATACCATTTTACATTCCTGCCAGCAATATATGACAGTTCTTTCTAAAAAAATTACTTAATTTAAGGTTACTCAGTTTAAAAAAATTAAAAGCATCTTTATTCTTACCTATAATATTCCTCATGGCTTTAGGTCCTGGGTTTTATAATATCCTAAACAATACTATAATCAACAACTTTACTGATACCTGCTTGATGAAACAAAAGAAAAGTGCATTTGGGTCTTCTGTTCCTCGGACTCTCTTCCTGGTTCAGGAAGAAGCTTTTACTGCCCCTGGTCCTGCTGATTATCAGGTAATTTAATTTAATATTAAATTCATATTGATTTAAATAAGTTTAAATAAATAAATTTAAATTCAATTAATATTAATATAATATTCTTTATATCTAATACCAAGACTTAGGGCTTAAAAAATCACATGTGACATATATACCTCATTACTTTAAGCCATACTATTATTATTATTATTATTTTTAAAGATTTTCTTATTTATTTGAGAGAGACACCTGGGGGGGGTCACAGGAAGGAGCACAGGGAGAGGGGCAAGCGGACTCTGCACTGAGTGCAGAGCCCAACATGGGGCTCAGTCTCATGACGCTGAGGTCAGGACCTGAGCTGAAACTAAGAGTCAGATGCTTAACTGACTGAACCACCCAGGAGCTCCAAGCCATACTATTATTGAAATTATTTGTAGTATAATAATTTATGGCATAAGAATAAACATTAATTTGGTTCATAACTATGTTTGTAATTTCTTTTCAAAAGATGAATCTTATTTATTTCTTTGAGGATCTCATATGTATTTCTTTAAATATTTACCTTCTTTAAAAATTACTCCACTAGGGTGCCTGGGTGGCTCAGTGGGTTAAGCCTCTGCCTTCGGCTCAGGTCATGATCTCAGGGTCCTGGGGTCGAGTCCCGCATCGGGCTCTCTGCTCAGCAGCAGGGAGCCTGCTTCCCTCTCTCTCTCTCTCTGCCTGCCTCTCTGTCTACTGTGATCTCTCTCTGTCAAATAAATAAATAAAATCTATAAAAAAAAATTACTCCACTAAATAAAAAATAGAATAAAATTACTCCACTATTTTCTGAGGTTAATTTAGGATCTCTTTAAATGATTTTTGTGGTTTTATAGTTTTTGTGTAGAAGTCTTACCCATCTTTATTAGATTTATTCCTTGGTATTTAGTATTTCATGTTTTTTAGTTCTAATGGTACCTTTTAAATATTTTATTGTTTAGCTTTCTGCTATTGGTATAAAGAAATATAATAGTCTTTATTCAGATTTGCTTTACCAATAATCCATACTTCTTGCTAAATTAAATGGTTAATTCTACTAATTTATAATTAGTTTAAAAAAAAATTTCCTCAAGCACAATTATGCCACCTATGAATGACAGTTTATATCTTTTCTCCAAGTGGTTGATCTTTTATATATTTTTTTGTTTTCCTGGACTTCTGCATCTCAAAACAGAGTATCAAAGATGATAATTATATGAGTAGATAGTAAAATGTTTTGTTGGATTTCTCAGTTTATTGAAAGCAGAATGTTATACATGTTTTTGATTTATTGATAATTTACTTTCACAAAAGGTATGGAAGGAACTCATGTCTTAGCTTAATTCTGATTAAATAAAGAGAGCTAATGAAATAGGAGGGAAGAATCTTTTGTAAATAGTTATTTTCATGTTATTTTACAGTTTAGAATTGTCAGAGAAGAGATTATGGACATTATTAGATATATACAAGGAACGTAGATAATCCCTATTTCAAAATGATCAGCAGAAAAGAAATTTTCTTAAGATCAGAGACTCTAACAATAAAACTAGCCTAAAAGGGTTGACAGGAAGATAAAATCATGAGTAAAATTTTGACAATGAAGTTTTTCTACATGTTAAACTTTTTAGAGGACATTTTTAAAAGAACATTGAAATATATGTGTATATATTTATTATTTATTCTTTCTCACTCCTAAAGATTTGAGAAAGTTTGAAGAATGTACATATGGAAAAGTAAAAGTAGCTAACAGTAAGGGTAAAAAATATAGATAGAGCAGATAGATATTTTATAGGCAGAATATAAATAGAAGGTAAACATTGGGGAAGTTTGAACATAGTTGTCAAATCATAAAATAACATGTACAAAACAGTGGAAACATAGTATCTGTCCTATTGTAGACACTCAGGAAATTGTAAGTGAATAAATGAATATGAAAGAGAAGCATAGAACTGTACTCCAGGAAGCTTAAAGTGAAGGACAACTTATTGTAAAAAATACTACAGAAAATTAAAATTAGTTTATATAATTTTTGTTTGGCAAAAAAAAAAAGTAGCTAAAAAGAATTCTGTAGGAGTGGGGTAGATGAAATGGGGATAGTAGAGCCACTGAAATGCTGAATTGGATTTATTCTTCCTATCAGAGAAAATTATTTTCAACCCAAAGGTGGAACACACATGGTTTATAGGAAATTGAATCCTAAGATGTTTATGGTGGTATTGTAAGAATACCCTTGTGCAATGAAGTTAAAAAAAATTTTTTTTTAGATTTTATTTATTTATTTGACAGACAGAGATCACAAGTAGGCAAAGAAACAGGCCGAGAGAGAGGGAAGCAGGCTCCTCACTGAGCAGAGAGCCTGATGTGGGGCTCAATCCTAAGACCCTGGGATCATGACCTGAGCCAAAGGGAGAGGCTTTAACCCACTGAGCCACCCAGGTGCCCCAATGAAGTTAAATTTTAAAGTCATTTTTGCACAGGGTGTTAATCTTCTCTGTATTGTTCCAGTTTTAGCATATGTGCTGCTAAAGTTATCACTCAAGTGTTTTAAATTAGTTAAAAACTTCAGATATAGCTGAAATAGATCTCATTGTAATGAAAGAACAGCTGTAAATCATTATCTGTAATCTCCGGGAGTTGCTCAAGATTTGTAGGCATAAAAGAAAAATGGAATAAATAAAGGTTTTCCTTATTTAAACAAAAATTAAAATTTCACAGTGAGATTTTTATGAATTCTTACAAAATTTTATTTTATTTGTATATATATTCTAATGTAGTAAAAAAAAGTGTAACACTAAATTTACCATCTTAACCGTTTTAAGTGATGATATAAGTATATTTGAAATGCATCCTGAACGTTAGTGCTTTTTAGTATATTTTTGTTGTATTTTGTTTAATATATACTAGAAGTTCATTATTCTAAGTAACCAGACATTTAAATTTAAAAGAATTATTAGAATTATAACTTGCAAGCAATTTTTATAAAGCCCTCATTATAACCTTTATTCTCCACTGAAGATAATGAAACAGCATAGCATAGTGATTATGAGAATGATCTCTGATGTCAGAGTACTTGATTATATTTTCTTGCTCTGTCACTGACCTTGTGTAAGTTATTTAAACTCTTTGTGCCTTGGTAAGATGGAGATCATAATAGTACATACTTTGAAGCATTATTGTGAACACTAAATGAATCAATACATGTAAAATACTTTACATAACTTCTGGTACATCGTAAAAACTTAATAACTTTTGTTATTATTGTTGATAATTAAAAATTACCCATAGGTTTAACCCACACTCTTTTAGTTTATGTAAAATTTGATAAACTGTAATCAACAGTGAAAGATACAATAAACATGCCTAAGTTTAAAAAATCCAGTCTGATAAACTGTGTTGAATTGCAGTATTAATCCATTTATATTTAGTGTGAATACTGATACATTTGTGTGTACAGAAACCATATTGTTTCATATATTTTATTGTCTTCTTTGTTTTAGCATTTTTTCTTACCTCACCTTATTCTTTGAATTAATAAGGTATTTTTATATTATTCTATATCATCTATTTCTATAAAATTTTTAGTTATGTATTGTTTTGTAGTGTTTTAGTAGTGGCCACCAAAATTACAGTATGTATCCTGTTGTTTTTGTAGTTTAATAAAAAGGATGACTTTTACCACTTTCTCAATATGTGAACTTAAAATGTTTTAGTTCCATTTTGGTACCTCCTATTTTGTTAATTTTTGTTATACACCTTAAGTTTATGTATATTATGAAGCCTTTGAATATTATTGTTTTTACAGTCAATATTTCTTCATATTTACCAAAACATTTACCTTCTCTTTTGTATTTTGTTTCCTTTTGCATTTCTGGGTTTCTTTATCAAATCGTTTTTCTTCTGCCTGAAAAACTCCCTATAGTACTTCTTTTGGTTAAGGCCTGTTGATGATGAATTATTGTAGTTTTGTCTGAAAATGTCTTTGTCATTTTTAATTTGGGGGATTGGATTTGTAGGTTCGTAGTTATTTTCTTTCAGCACTTCAAGGATGTTATTTTATTGTTTTAGGCCTTTTGTTATTTCCATTGAGAAGTACATTGTTAAATTTATTGTTTCTCCTCTGAAGGCAACTTTTTTTTTTTTGTCTTTTTCTTCAATGTGTCAAAACTGTGGTTCGATTTATTTGCCTGTGGTTTGCAGAGCCTCTGGGTTGATGTCTTTCATTAGATTTAAATAATTTTTACTATTATGTATTCATATATTTCTTCTGTCCCATTCGTTCCTATCTTTTGGGCACTCTAATAAATAGATATGTTACATCTATTTACTGTGCCTCAAACATCTCTTATAATCCCTATGTATCATGTTCTCTTTTTTTCTTTGTGCTTCAGTTTATTTTATTTTTATTTAAATTCCATTAACAGATAATTTATTATTGGTTTCAGAAGTAGAGGTCAGTGATTTAGCAGTCTTATATAATACACAATGCTCATTACATCATTTGCCCTCCTTAATGCCCATCATCCAATTATCCCATCCATCCACCCACTTCCCCTCCAGCAACCCTTTGTTTATTCTCTATTATCAAGAGTTTCTTATGGTTTGCTCTATTTTCATCTTATTTTAGTTTTCCTTCCCTTTTTCTATGTTCATCTGTTGTTTCTTAAATTCCAACATATGAGTGAAATCATATGGTATTTGTCTTCCTTTGTAGATATATTTTGCTTAACATAATACCCTCTAGTTCCATTCACATCAGTGTAAATGATAAGTATTCATCCTTTCTGATGGCTTGGTAATATTCCTCATCTTCTTTATCCATTCATCTGTTGGTGGACATCTGGGTTCTTTCCATAATTTGGCTATTGTGGACATTGCTGGTATAAACATTGGAGGGCATGTAACCCTTCAAATCAATGTTTGTATCCTTTGGATAAATAACTAGTAGTGCAGTTGCTGGGCTGCAAGGCAGTTCTATTTTTACTTTTTGAGGCACCTCCGTACAGTTTTCCAGAGTGGATGTACCAACTTGCATTCCCACCAACGGTGTAAGAGAGTTTCCCTTTTGCCACAGCCTCACTAATATCTATAATTTCCTGACTTGTTAATTTTAGCCATTCTTACTGGTGTGAGGTGGTGTCTCATTGTAGTTTTGATTTGTAGTTCCCTGATGTCGAGTGATGTTGAACATTTTTTTTTTCATGTGTCTTTTGGCCATTTGGATGTCTTCTTTGGAGAAATGTCTGTTCTTCTGCCCATTCATTTCTTGATTGGATTTTTTTGGTTTTTGGGTATTGAGTTTGATAAGTTCGTTAAAGATTTTGGGTATTAGCTCTTTATCTGCTATGATATTTGCAAAAATCTTCTCTCATTCTGTAGGTGTCTTTTAGCTTTGTTGACTATTTCCTTTGCCATACAAAAACTTTTTATCTTAATGAAGTCCCAATAGTTTATTTTTGCCTTTGTTTCCCTTGACTTTAGAGCTTTGTCTAGCAAGAAGTTGCTATAATTGAGGCCACAGAGGTTGCTGCCTCTAGGATTTTGATGGATTCCTGTCTCACATTTGGTCTTTCATCCATTTGGAGTCTATTTTTGTGTATGGTGTGAGAAAGTTGCCCAATTTTATTTTTCTGTGTGTGGCTGTCCAGTTGTCCCAAAACCACTTATTGAAGAGATTGTTCTTTTTTTCCATTGTATATTTTTTCCTGCTTAGTCAAAGATTAGTTGACCATAGAGTTGAGGGTACATTTATGGATTCTCTATTCTGTTCCATTGATCTATGTATCTGTTTTGTGCCATACTATCTTGATGATTACAGCTTTGTAATAGAGCTCAAAGTCCAGAATTGTGATGCTACCAGCTTTGGTTTTCTTTTTCAACATTCCTTTGGCCATTTGGGGGTCTTTTCTGGTTCTATACAAATTTTAGGAAGATTTGTTCCAGCTCTATGAAAAAAATTGATGGTACTTTGATAGGGATTGCACTGAATGTATAGATTGCTATAGGTAGCATAGACATCTTAGCAATATTTATTCTTCCAATCCATGAGCATGGAACACTTTTCCATTTCTTTTTGTCTTCCACAATTTCTTTCATGAGTGTTTTATAGTTTTCAGAGTATAGATCCTTTGTGTCTTTGGTTTATATATATATATATTTAAAGATTTTATTTATTTATTTGTCAGAGATAGAGAGAGAGAGTGCATGAGCGAGCGAGCACACAAGCAGGCAGAGTGGCAGGCAGAGGTGGAGAGAGAAGCAGGTTCCCCACGGAGCAAGAAGCCCAATGCGGTACTCAATCCCAGGACCTTGAGATCATGGCCTGAGCCGAAAGCAGTGGCTTAACCGACTGAGACACCCAGGCGTCCTGTTGGTTAATATATTCTTAAAATTGTGTTTCTTTGGTGTTGGTTGTGATGTCTCTTCTTTCATTCATGATTTTATTTATTTGAGTCCTTTCTCTTTTCTTTTGATAAGTCTGTCCAGGGGTTTACCAATCTTATTAATTCTTTCAAAGAACTAGCTCCTAGTTTTGTTGATCTGTTATACTGTTCTTTTGGTTTCTATTTCATTGATTCCTGCTCTAATATTTATTATTTCTCTTCTTTTGTTGGGTTTAGGCTTTATTTGCTGTCTTTTTTTCCAGCTCCTTTAGGTGTAAGGTTAGGTTGTATATTTGAGACATTTCTTGTTTCTTAAGAGAGGCTTGTATTACTATATACTTCCCTCTTATGGCCACTTTTACCTCATCTCAAAGGTTTTGAACAGTTGTGCCTCATTTTCATTTGTTTCCATGAATTTTAAAAATTCTTTTTTTTCCTGGTTAACCCATTCATTCTTTAGTAGGATGCTCTTTAGCCTCCATGTATTTGAGTTCTTTCCAAATATCCTCTTGTGATTGAGTTCTAGTTTTAAAACATGTGGCCTGAAAATATGCAGGGCATGATCTCAGTCTTTTGATACTGGTTGAGACCCAATTTGTGACCCAGTATGTGATCTATCTGGAGAATGTTCCATGTGCACTTGATAAGAATGTGTGTTCTGTTACTTTAGGACAGACTATTCTGAATAAATCTGTAAAGTCCATCTGGTCTAGTGTGTCATTCAGAGCCCTTGTTTCCTTGATCTGCTTAGATGATCTCTCCATTGTAGTGAGTGGGGTGTTCAAGTCCCCTGCTATTATTTTATTATTATCAATGTGTTTCTTTAATTTTGTTGTTCATTGGCTTATATAATTGGTGGCTCCCATGTTAAGGGCATAAATATTTACAAGTGTTAGATCTTCCTGTTGGATAGACCCTTTAATTATGATACAGTATCCTTCCTCATCTCTTATTACAGTCTTTAGTTTAAAATCTATTTTGTCTGATATAAGGATTGCCATCCCACCTCTTTTGATGTCTATTAGGATGATAAATGGTTTTCCACTTCCTCAGTTTCACTCTGGAGTTGTCTTTGGGTCTAGAATGAGTCTCTTGACAGCATATCTATGGGTCTTGCTTTTTTATACAATCTGATATCCTGTGTCTTTTGATTGGGGCATTTAGCGCAGTTACATTCAGAGTAACTACTGAAAGATATGAATTTAGTGCCATTTTATTGCCTTTGAAGTGACCGTTACTGTATATTGTCTCTGTTCCTTTCTAGTCTGTGTTACTTTTGGGCTCTCTCTTACTTAAAGGATCTCTTTTAATATTTCTTATAGGGCTGGTTTGGTGATCACAAATATTTTTAGTTTCTGTTTGTCCTGGAAGCTTTTTTCTCTCCTTCTATTTTAATGACATCCTAGCCTGATAAAGTATTCTTGACTGTATATATTTTTTCACTTAGTATCCTGAATATATCATGCCAGACCTCTCTGGCCTGCCACGTCTCTGTAGATAGGTCTCTTGCCAATCTAATGTTTCTACCCTTTTAGATTAGGAACCTCTCATCCCAAGCCGATTTCAGGGTTTTCTCTTTGTGTCTGAGATTTACAAGTGTCACTATTATATGTTGAGCTGTTGACCTACTTTTATTGATTTTGAGGGGGTTTCTCTGTGCCTCCAGGACTTGAATGCATTTTTCCCCTCCCAGATTAGGGCAGTTCTCTTCTATAATTTGCTCCTAGATACCTTCTGCTTACTGTCTTCCCCTTCGTCCTCTTCAGGGATCCAAATTATTTTAATATTGTTTCACTTTATAGTATCACTTATCTCTCAGATTCTCCCCTTGTGAACCAGTTTGTTTATCCCTTGTTTTCTCAGCTTCTTTATTCTCCATTATTTTGTCTTTTATATCACTAATTATCTCTTCTGCTTCATTTATCCTAGGAGTTAGAGCCTCCATTTTTTAATTGCCTCTCATTAATAGCCTTTTTGATATCAGCTTGTTTAGATTTTAGTTCTTTTATTTCTCCAGAAAGGAATTCTCTAGTGTCCTCTTTGTTTTCTTCAAGCCTCGCTAGTATCTTTATAATCATTGTTCTGAACTCTAGTTCTGACATCTTACTTATGTCCATACTAATTATATCCCTGGCAATCAGTACTGCCTCTTGTTCTTTTTTGAGGTGACTTTTTATGTCTTGTCATTATGTCCAGAGAAGAGTAGATGAACAAGAGAACAAAATACTAAAATGGCAACCACGACTTCAGAAAAATATACACTAAACAAATCAGAGGGACTGAAACCAGAAAAAAACCGCCACCACCACCACCAATAAAATTTAAAGAAAAAAAAAAGAGAGAGAGATTATAATCAGAGAGGTGAATGGAATAGAGCAGTACACTAGATCCTGTGTGTATTTTGGTCTGTGTGTTAGAAAACTAGATCCCAATATTGTAAATAAAGACTTATGTATGTACAAAAATAAAATAAAATATAATGAAAGGATAGGATATAAGTGTAAAAATGAAAATTAAAAGACAAAAAAAAAAGGAGTATAAACGGACAGGTAGACAGAACAGAGCAGTACACTATATCCTGAGTATATTTTAGTTTGTTAAAAGAAACTACATCTCAAAATTGTAAGGAAAGAAAAACTTGTATATGTACAGAAATAAAATTAAATATATTGAAAGGATAGATTGTAACTGTAAAGATAAAAATTAAAAAAGATTTTAACAGGGGCGCCTGGGTGGCTCAGTGGGTTAAATCCTCTGCCTTCGGCTCAGGTCATGATCCCAGGGTCCTGGGATCGAGCCCCACAATGGGCTCTCTGCTCCGTGGAGAGCCTGCTTCCCCCTCTCTCTCTCTACCTGTCTCTCTGCCTACTTGTGACCTCTGTCAAATAAATAAATAAAATCTTTGGAAAAAAAAAAAAGACTTTAACAGAACAAAACAAAAGAAGAAAGAAGGTAAAAAAACCCAGAATATGATGAGAAAGGTGAAGAAAACAGAGACATACCCTACATTCTGGGTGTATTTTGGTCTGCATCCCAAAATCATAAAGAAAGGAAAACATATATATACACAAAAATAAAATGAAAGGAGAGAATGTAAGTGTAAAAGTGAAAATTAAGAAATATTTTAAAAAGTGGATAAAATAAGAAATTGATTGAAAAAGGAAAGAGAAAAAATTAAAATTGAAAGACTATAGAATTGTAGGAAATAAACTATGAATTCTCTATGCTGTATTCCTGTGGTGCTGAAGTTTTACAATTCTTAGTGATTGATAAACTTGGTCTTGGCTGGATGTTTGTGCTAATATTCTGGGGAGGTGCCTGTTGCACTGATTCTCAAGTGTCTTTGCCCTGGTTGGAATTGTACTGCCCTTGCCAGGAGCCAGACTAAGTAATCAGCTCTGGATTACTCTATGTGGCTTTTGTTCCTTGCAGGCTATCTGTGCTGCTTTAGAAGATGAGAATGAAATGCCAGCTTCCCATCTCCAGCCCCAGAGCCAAAAGCTCTGGGTCTCGTTCCTCAGGGCACCCTCCAGAAAAAGCAGTTAATCACTCCTGTCTTCCTCTCTGCTCTCTGTGCTCACTCAGCCTGTGACTGAGTGTTTGTATCACAGGCATGTGACCCCGCTTTGAGTCTCCAAGCTCTGCAGACTCCTATAGTGTGCATCTGAGCTGCTTCTCCTGAAGGAAGAAGGTGCATCTTGCCAGTTCTATGGCTTGTTGGGCTCCTGCTTGGAGGGCAGTTGCTCTCCTATGGCATGTTTCTTATGGCAACACCGAGCTGAGAGCCCACTCCTGGGATCATTGATTATAGCCAGTTTCCCTACTCTGATGCCTGCCACACTCAGGCACCCGTGGTTTTCCAGTGATCCTGAGCCTCCTGAGACCACAATATCCCACCTAGGATTCTGCCTCTCTTTGCTACCTGACCATCTGTCAGGCAGGGACATTCCTCATTGGAGCAGACTTCTAAAAGTTCTGATTTTGACTTATTTCACTCAGCATAACAAGTCAAGCAGAGAGAGTCAATTATCATATGGTTTCACTTATTTGTGGAGCATAACAAATAACACGGAGGACATGGGGAGATGGAGAATAGAAGGGAGTTGAGGGAAATTGGAGGGGGAGATGAACCATGAGAGACTATGGACTCTGAAAAACGACCTGAGGGTTTTGAAGGGGCTGGGGGGGGGCGGTGTGGGAGGTTGGGGGAGCCAGGTGGTGGGTATTATGGAGGGCACGCATTACATGGAGCACTGGCTGTGGTGCAAAAACTATGAATTCTGTTACACTGAAAAGAAATAAAAAAAAATAAATAAAAGTTCTAATTTTACACTGCACTGCTTTATCACTTTCCTGTAGCTGGCTCCCATAGGCTCCCTCCCCCCGCAGTTTATCTTCCCATATATAGCCTCAGATTCACTTCTCCACACCTCCCACCTTGCAGAAAGTGGTTGCCTTTCTATTTGTAGAGTTGCAGCTGTTTTTTTCTTAGATCCCTGGTTGATCACAGGTGTTTGGAATGATTTGAGGGCTATCTAGCTAGCTTAATTCCTGGGACAAGGTGATTCTAAGGTCTCCTATTCCTCTGCCATCTTGGATTCTCTCTGTGCTTCAGTTTACATATTTCCTTTAAAGATATCTTTCAATTAACGAATCTTTTTTTTTTTTAAACTGGGTTTCAAATGCCATTACATTGATCTAAGTTTTCAATTTTTGATATTCTGTTTTTCAGTTCTAGAATGAATTCTATTTAACTCTTTCCAAGGATTTCACTTCTTAGGAGAAATTCTCCATGTTTTTAATTCTCATTTTTCATTTTTTTCTTCTGTTTCCTTGAACACATTAATTATACTTATTTTAAAATTCTATGTACTAACTCCAATATCTGGATCACCTATGAGTCTGTTGTTATTTTCTGTTATTTTTTTTCTTGAGTTTTGATCAAGCATGTCTATATTTCAGCATGCCCACTAACTTTTAATAAAATCCCAGATATTGCATGCAATATAGACTTTAAATGGTGTCACGATCTACTAGAGAGATTTTATACTTTCCTTTGCAAGGCAGATAAAAGTCAGAGATCACCTTAATCCAATCATGAATTATAGTAATTATATTTTTTCTAGGGCTTAGTTTACCTCTGATTTGTTCATTTTCTTAAGTGTAGTCCTCTAGGGATTTCAGCTCAAAAGCCTGATGTGTTCAAGATCCCTCTCTGTCAGGTTCTGAACTTCAGTATTTAATGCCCCTGTGATTTGGCTTAGACTTCTTTTTTGGCAGAGAGAGAGAGAGCGAGAGAGCGCGCGCACACAAGCTGGGGGAGCTGCAGGCAGAGGGAGAAGGAGAAGCAGGCACACCTTTGTGGGGTTCTATCGCAGGACTCCGGGATCATGACCTGAACTGAAGGCAGACGATTAACCCACTGAGCCACCCAGATGCCCCTTGGCTTAGATTTTTAGCATCACCCCATCCCTTATCCCCTGGGAAAGAGCTTCATGGGGAAACAGATCATGTGTTTTGAGGCTCCTCAAACCTGTGATTTTGCTATTCTGGCTTAATAAGACCACAATGAGCTTTTTCTCAGTTCTTTAACAGCAACCTCTGCCAGGTCAAAACCCAAAAGTTTTTCGCTGTTACCTGTTATGAGTAAATGCCACTGGGAGAAAGCACCTACAGAGTGATAGCTTACTTTTCAGAGGTTCTACCCTCTTTAGAATCATAACCCCTCTTGTCTGCTAACTAATCAACATTAAAAGAATTCACAACTGAATGGGGCCTTTAAAAATAAGATTTTCTTATATTTATCTGGATTAAATTATTTTTGGTAAAAATGTGATCTTCTGCAAACTTATTCCCTCTAAAGCCAAAGTTATCCAATGACTGATTCATTTTCTGAACTTTTATCCATAAACAGTAAAAATTGCAAGACATGGGTACCTGGATGGCTCAATTGGTTAAGTGTCTGCCTTTGGCTTAGGTCATGATCTCAGGGTCCTGCATCTAGCTCCCTGCTTGACAGAGAGTCTGTTTTTTTTTTTTTTTAATAGATTTTATTTATTTGACACAGAGAGAGATCACAAGTAGGCAGAGAGGCAGGCAGAGAAGGAGGGGGAAGCAGGCTCCCCACCAAGCAGAGAGCCCGGTGCGGGGCTCGATCCCAAGACCCTGAGACCATGACCTGGGCCAAAGGCAGAGGCTTAACCCAGTGAGCCACCCGGGTGCCCCAGAGAGTCTGTTTTTACCTCTCCCCCTGCCCTTTCCCCCTACTTGTGGTTATACTCCCTCTCTCTCTCAAATAAATAAAATCTTTAAAAAAATTGCAAAATGCTTTTGAATTTCTCTATACTATAATTGTATAGTACATAGTATATGTACATGATCATAAAATTATTATAAATAAATTATTTTTTCAGCATCAATAAATATAAAACCATACAAAATAATAATGCTGGCTCAGATGTTCTATATTTGAAGGCTTTCACAAGATGTGATTGAGTTTTCTGTTTTTGAAAGTGCTAAAACCTGTTTTTTGTTTTTTTTTTGAGTGACTAGGTAGGAATAATATTAAAAGAGTAGAGAAGCACCAGCTTCAGCATTTAGAGTAGAGAGGCATATAGTTTCAAAGACACAGTATGTGAAGGATGGATATTTTAGTAGATTAATTTTCTTCATAAAGTGAAAAATAGATATCTATTTTACTAGGTATCAAATTCTAAATTATTAAATATGAATGTCAAATTCTGAAATAAAAACAGTGAAGTGTATAAAAATGGAAGAATCAATTCTCATTTCTTTTGTATACATAAAGAATGTTACTACTAGTTATAGAGTTTAAAATATTAAATGAATGCAAATGACCAAATTGTATGATGAATCAGAAAGAGTATAATATCACAAGGATTAATTAATTGCTAATTAAAATTTTAGATTACCAGCTTCATATAGCCTATTAATTTACATCTTCAGTGTGTGTAAGGAATTACAGTATTCAAGAGAGTGTGGATCATTCTGCTTAGAAAATGTATTAATGAAAGGATTTCCATATAATCAATTTAAATAATTTCTGTTAATATGTTTTTATTTTATGTATTAGTAATTGAGAACTAACAAATAATACTATATGATTGGCTAAATACCTTATATTCATATATGTTATGAAACAACAAAAATTGATGTCTGAATCTGACATCACAGTATAGGTAATAACTCACTCTTAATGTGTTTAAATAATGTATATAGATCCATCCTACTTTTCTAGAGTTCCATATAATTAACTCTTTTTTCATTTGTACATCTCATTGACTTAAAGTCTTTTACTTCTATATTCCTCAAGATAAAGAAAGTATCTATTAAAGTCTTTTACTTCTATATTTAAAATTTTTAATGAATATGTCTATCTCTGTTTAATGATAGAGCAACATTGATGTACTTTCTTGAAAATTTATCACTTACTATGCCACTTGAATTGACAAATAGAAATGATATACTCTTTTTATCCCTTCTTTCCATATGCTTTTTGGAATTCACAGATTGGTGGAATTTCTGATGAACTACCTAACTTGACTAACTGCTATGCTGCTTTCCTGTCAAGAACACAAAGATCTACTAAACTGTCAGATATGGTAAGAAGACTCCTCTATAGCCAAATTTATTTGAAATCTAGAAATCATGGAGGAGACTGTATAACATGAATAGTATATTAGGATCTGAGAGAGGTACCTGGTAGGCTGTTGTAAGATCTTTGACTAGCACGATACTTCCATGTTTTTAAAGTTCAACAAGATTCTTGAAGCTAAGCAGAAGTCCAGCATTGCTCTGTGACAGACTATTATATGGAAGATCTTCTGTAGGGTTAGAGAACATTTGTTTTTAGGACATATAGGAAATCATAATCATTTTGAATATAAAGTGAAAGATTTACTTTAGGTTCAACTCAGTTTATTCATAAGTCTAAATTTTTTCTTTACAGTTTGAATCTGTCTTGCAACCTAAGTCTCTTCATTGAGTGCCTTTCTTTAAATCACATTAATCTGTATTTTAAACTATTGATATGAATTTTGCTAACTAAATTTTCATTTTTTATAAATACCTAATATTGAATAAGTTGAGATAAGTAAAGCAGATGACATTTAAAAGTGAATACTTATTCATTAAGAATAAATTTACTAAAAGATCAATTTGAAATTTACAGTTAAAAAGTTAGACTTTCATGTACAGGTATTGTTAAAATGAATTTTTATAGAAATTGGGCTGAAATTAATTTATAATTGAAATTTATAACTGAATTTCAATTTATAATTTTGCATTTAGAGTATATATATATACTCTATATATATAATATAATCAATTTTATGATCATTTATCATATCAATATATGTCATATCAATCTTATATCATATCATATCAATATCATATCAATCATATCATATCAATATACATCATATCAATATATCAATCAATATAATCAATTATAAAATGAACTGAAATTCAATTTATAATTGAAATTAATAAGAAATTAATAAGATATTAATAACATATCAAAACAGGCTCATTAACCAGGTTTTACAGTGTAGCCATCAACTCGAGAAGTAGCATTGCTTGCTGAAATAAAATTCTAATAGATGCACAATGCCAAGAGTTGATTTATGATGTTTTCATGGTGAAGTAACTGGTATAAAATTAGGAAGAACTAATTTAAAGAAAGGATAAATACAATGTTAGTGAAATTAATATAGCTTTGAATGTCTCAGAAATCATAGGAATTAATTTGGTGAGAGCCATCAGAAATGGGCTTATTTTTTTCTGACATATCAGTTTATTGAATCTTATTTTTTTCTAAGACATTGGTTGGTGGGGTCAAAATTAGCGCCAGGTTCTATGATTTTTTTCTTTTTGTAGCTATAAATTCAAAGATAGTTAAAATCATCCAGCAGTGTTCTTGACATGTAAGAGATTCTTATAATTGTTAAATAACTGTGGTTTTTAAAAAAATGCATAGTTTTAATAGATAATTTCTTTATCTTGAGGAATTTTGTGTTTGTGTTGTGTTTCTCAAGTGAGTCAGTGTACAAATTAGGATCCACTGTGAAGTATGTCAGAAGTAATTTATTAATAGTATAAAGGTTTTAAACGTAAGAATATCTATTGGAGTCATAGTTTCTATTGTAATATTGTAGCTACTAGAAAAAAAAATGCAAGTCTCTGAAGATGCCCATAGGAATGCATATGTATGTGCTTAATGTTTGTAGAGAAACAAGATGGTGATGTGCCCTAAAGAAAGATAAGTTACTTTACCAATTGCTTTTACTTAATTTACATTTTTCTCTTCTAACTTGGTCTCTCACTGGATCTGGAAACTCCTTTTTTAGTATTGTTTTTTTGACATGAAACACTTGCAATTTAAAGTATTGGGTGGGGCTTTGCTTACCCAAGAAGCAAAATAGTTTAATCACATAGAATACTTTGGTTTTAGAAACTCTTCTGCACATAAGATACTCTTCAAACATATAGGTGTATAATATATATTGCATGAAAATCCAAATTATTGATCCCAGGTCAAAATTAATCTCAAACTTTTGAAATAATAGAATTAATTTTATAATTTTCACATAAAATAAAAATATTAGAAAATTTACCTCCTACATTTTAAGGGTATATAGTTTGATTTTCAGCATTTTATATGTTTCACATAAAAATATTTAAAAACTCAGGCTTCTGGTTTCATATGAAGGACATATACATACATCTCTCTTCTTTTTACATGGTCCCAATGAAATTTTTTTTTTAAACTACAACATAGCATTAGTTTAATATAAAAGAACAAATAGATTAAAAATATGATAAATGGAAGCTAGAAACAAGCCAAATATCTGTTTATTAGGCATTCCATAAATGGACTGCTAAGATAGTAGTTAGGAGTATTTGATATAAAAAATGTTAAATTATTGTGAACTAAATAAAGACAGAAGTCTTCAGTTAGAAGAACTCAACAACATGCCAAGGAGGATGAATTTTAAAAGACATACATCCTTTTCACATTGTTTTGCATTTTCAGAAGACTAGAATTAAAATACCCTTGAAGCTTCCACAGAGAAAAGCAACTGGGTCACCTATAAAGGAATGAGAAACATACTGATATCCAACACTTTCCCAAAAGCATTAGCAACATTTCAGAACTAGGAGATGATGGAATAACACTTTCTTGAATTTCCAAGAGGAAATAAATTTGGATATAGAATTCTGCCTTTATCCAATATAAATCCAATTAAATGAGTCAGGAGAATAATTTTCTGGCATACAGGAGCTCAGAAAGTTTTGTACTTCTACATTTCCATATGTAAAGATGCTCCAGGAAAATATAAAAAGAGAAATGAGAGACAGCTGATATACCCCTAGAGAAGAATAGAAACTGAGCGTTTTATGGATGAAGTAAAATGAAAACAATAAAGAAGCCATTTTTAGCTCATTTTTGGATCATTCTTGAGGAGTCATGGATTTGGTGGCAGAATTTCATTTACTTCTGTATGTGTCTGGCCACACGATTTGGTTTGATAAGGAATAACCATGATATTTGAATTTCTGTTTTAATACTGAGTGATTTTAGATCAATCTATACAAATTGCAGAGAGCTTAGTTATAATATAAATGTGTCAAATTTCTTGTAGCACACTGGGTCAAGAGATGTCAAATATTGACAGATTCTCTATAAGTCCTTATATTAAGTTTGTAATGGTAAATACAAAGAAAAAGCCCTCTAAGAAATCCAATTAATGTTAAATTATTTCTGGGAATGGAACTAGAGAGAGGTCAAAGAGGATAATTTTACTGTACATTTTAGACTCATATATGATTTGATTTTTATTTATACTGTGAATATGTTATTTTAAAATTAAAATAAAAATAGTACTCAAGAGTTAATGATGAGTATATATTTGGAATGGCATAATCTACTGGTACCTGGACTGACCCATTCTCTGCAAACAACCAATATTTTAGATAGAAACAAATAAATTCATGAGTGCTTCCAAGAATTAGGAAGAAGTTAGGAGAAGACAGGCTAAAGGCTAAATTAAGGAGGGGCACAGAGTGGCAAGTAGAGCACTGAAGTTCACTTTTACCCTGAGGAACTTTGCTGCACCAAATGACATTGAATTTTAATTTTTATAGCCTCCAAGGCCTCCAGGGAATAAAACAAAGCCTCAGACTGTCCCATAGTGGGTAGTCTCAAAGAAGATTCATTAATACAGTTAAAACTCCAAAGGGCAAGCTGTGCAGGTTAAAAGTGAAATGCATATAAATCTAACTTTCCTACCCACCAGAGGATTTGAGAGAAGTTATTGGTATTGGACACTTTGGTTTTGAATGTATATTAGGGGAATCACTCCTGAAAATCTGTTACATTTTATATTCATTTAATGATATGAATTGTTAAAAATCATAAAACATCTGTCACACATATTAACAAAATTAATTTTATTAATAGAAATAAGAGCTAATGCTTATATGGTGCTTATTCTGTACCAGGCACCATTCCAAATGCATAGTAGCTCATTTGAATACTACAGTTATGGTCATTTTTAAAAATGAGGAAATTGGAGAACACCTGGGTGGCTCATTTGGTTAAGTTAAGTGACCAGCTTTTTCTTTTGCCTGGGGTCATGATCTCAGGGTCTTGGGATGGAACCCCATGATGGGGCTCTGCTCTCAGCAGGGAGTCTGCTTGAGGATTATCCCTCTCCCTCTCTCTCTGCCCCTTCCCCCACTTGTGTGCATGTTGTCTGTATCTCTCAAATAAATAAATAAATCTTTTAAAAAACGAGGAAATCAAGGCACAGAATTTAAGGTTTCAGTGACAAAGTCAGAATTCAAACTGAGGCCATCTAGCAATCAAATTTACCCTTTTTGTGTTATTTTCCTCTGGCCTGAAGAATTAGGGTTACAAAAAATACCTATGACAGTATAATAAATGATATTTATGATTTAAAACAAAAGAGATAAGACTGTGAGTATCTAAGACATTATTGTAAGGAATAGAAACTTTTTTAAATGCAATTTCTGTTTAGCAGAAACTGATAGAAGATTCAGCATTATGAACAATATTGAGGTTAATAACGTTCCTCTAGTTACTGAGAGACTAAAAATTAATGACTATCAATTAAGTGGGAAAGAAACTGGAAGAATTTGATATACTTTCTTAGGTCACTTCACGTCTCAGAAAGGGGCATCATTTGCCTAATTACAGTTGGCATTAAAAAAAATCAAAAAAATTAGAAGAACATTTTCTAAAAATTAAGAAATGACTTGAATTTATTAGGCTTATTTGTTGAATAGTTTGCACTACAACACCTATTACTTGATAAACAGGCTTATAATACAGAGAGTTGAGAATGAAGGCAATTTTAAAAATAAATATTGACTCATATTTATTTATATTTTAATTCATGTTAATTTGTGTTGTTAAATATTTTGAATATCATCCCTGAATAGGTTAAAGTTTAAGAGCATATGCTTTGGAATCAGAGAAATATTGTTTTCTTTCCCCCCCCAAGTTTTTATTTAAATTCCAGCTAGTTAATAGACAGTAGTACAGTATTAGTTTCAGGCATAGAAGTTAGTGATTTAATATTTACATACAATATCTGGTGCTGATCATGAGGGTTCTCCTTAATCCCCATCATTTGTTTAACCTGTTTTTACCCCCATTTCCACCTCCCTCCAGTAACCATCATTTTGTTCTCTATAGTTAATAGTTTGTTTCTTGGTTTGCCCCTTTCTTTTCCCCCTATGTTCATGTGTTTTGTTTCTTAAATTCTGCATATGAGTGAAATCATATGGTATTTGTCTTTCTCTGACTGACTTATTTCACATAGCATAATACTCTTTAGCTCCATCCACATTGATGAAAATAGCAAGATTTCATTCTTTTTGATGGCTGAGTAATATTCCCTTGTATATAAATACTACATCTTTATTCATAGATCAGTTGATGGACATTTGGGCTCTTTCCATAATTTGGCTATTGTTGATAATGCTGCTATGAACAACGGGGTGCATGTACCCCTTGGAATTAGTATTTTTTTAATCTTTGGGTAAATACCTAGTAGTACAATTGCTGGGTTATAGGGTAGTTCTATTTTTAACTTTTTGAGGAAACTCCATACTGTTCTCCAGAGTGGCTGCACCAGTTTGCATTCCTACCAATAGTGTAAGAGGGTTCCCCTTTCTCCATATCCTCACCAACACCTGATTTTTCTTGTTTTGTTGATTTTAGCCTTTCTCATTGTAGTTTTGATTTGTAAATAAATGGATTTTTGATTTCTACTCCACCTCCTAGATGCCTGAGTTTAGGCAACTTCTTTAAATCTGTTTCCTCAAATATTAAGTAAGAATGGTAAATTAAATATGGATAACCTGATAGGATCATGGTAAGAAATACGTGTATTATTATTTATAACACTTTTTTCATTTTGTTAGTAAGCTATGAGTAAGTTAGCTACAAAAATTGTAAATGGCAAGATTATGGTTCAAAGTTAAGTCAGTTCCATACCAAAGCCTGTACTCTCTTTTCATCATTCCATAATATTAATGAGGAGCATGTATTGAAATATGGTAATGTCTTTTTCTTTTTAACACTTTTTTGTAAGTGAAATTCACCTTCTTCAACCAGAGGCACCTTCTGTCTTGGATGGTATGCGATGTCAGGAATGCAAAGACACAGAAAGAATAAATGTTCAATTTTTGACTTGGGTAACATTTCTTGAAGCTCATTTCAGAGATAATAATTGTGGGGTCCATGGCTTTATAATAGAGCCTTGAAAAGCATGAACAGTGTTTTCTAATTTCCATTTTCTTTTAAGTATTCTAGAAGTAGAGGTTGACAGATCCAAATTCTGTATTAATGAGCTATTTCTGAATGATAAACTCAAAACTTAGTAGTGTCAAACAGAAAGTATTTATTACTTGCAGGTTTGCAACTCAGCTAGAGAAGTTTACCTCAGGCAGCAGGTTTGCTTGGGAAAGTCTGCCTTATGCTGCCATTTGACTGAGGTGGCTCCTGGAATCGGCAGGATAGCTGGGGCATGTTTTCCTCATGGTGATGGCTGAAATACAAGGATCTTACTAGAGGAACGAGAATAGGAAAATTGCAGAATAAGGGAAATTTCCTGCTGTACTGAAAGAGAGAACCTCTCCTGGATTGGAAGTTTATTTAAGAATAGAGAAAGTTAGCAGAGCAAGGGAATTGATATTTGAGTGTGAAGCTTGTGTCATGCTCTCCCATGTTGTGAGTGAACTCTGGTAAGATTGGAGCCTGGGTAGTAGTGGTGGATAAATGGAGACTGAAGTTAAGAAATTCCAGAGATGATAAAGTATGAATTCCACTTAATATCTGAGATCCTGGGAGGGTGCTAGAATAACACTCTTTCCGCATATTGGGTGGCCACTGCAAATAGAAAGTTACAACAGTTGGGGCACCTGGGTGACTCAGTTAAGTGTCGGCCTTTGGCTCAGGTCATGATCTCGGGGTTCTGGGGTGGAGTCCTATGTCAGGCTCCCTGCTCAGTGGGGTCTGCCTCTCCCTTTTCTCTCTGCTCCACCCCCACCCCCATGCTCTTTCTGTCTCTCAAATAAATAAAATCTTGAAAAAAAAGGAGAGAAAGTTATAATGGTAGAGAGGGCCTATATCAGTCAGTCTCTAGCCAGGACATAGAACCACACTAGTTATTTTGAGACAGATAATATAAGGAATCATGTATATTAGAGAACTGAAAAGGCAAAGAGGGAACACTAAATAAAGTATCTTGGAAATAGTAACACAGGCAATCAGTGCCACCATATTTAGACCTTGAGGAATAAAGGGAATAGGTGGAATTATTGAAATTTGTAAGGTTGGAGAGACATTTTGTTGCTGGGATTCAGCCCTCTGAAGAGGAGGCATAGCTCAATTGGTGCTAGTGTCTCAGGAGCTCAAAAGACAAATCAGACCCTTGGGACCCTGAAGATAGTAAAAATATATTAGAAATGGGTTTCAGCTGAATTATTTCACAAGAATCAAAGTTATTCTGACTAAAAACTATATTACCTTCAATCTTTTTAAATAATTGCTTGCTGGAATATATATAGAAAGTGCTTTGATTTTTGCATAGTTTTTAGAGTTTATTTTGTTTGTTGGTTAGTTTGCTTGTTGGTATCATATCATTCACCCAACCATTGGTGAAGGAGAGCACATTAAAATGAATTTTCTGAATATAGACCCATTAATGCAAATGAAGGATTTTAGGCAAATGACTTCTGGCACACTGGAGAGTGAGTTGGTCACAGTGCACTTAGATACTTTGTATATTTCTGTTATATTGTAAGGTCTATACACATTTTCATATAATTGTCTAACTTCATTAGTTCAGAAAATGGGTTTGATATGCAAGCAGCAAGAATAGGTGCTGTTGGATGCCATCTTCATCAGAGCAGATAAAGAATAGTGAAGGCAATTCCTGAGCTAGATACCTTGGGATAAACCAGATTCTAGAAGCCTGCATTTTGAATGGGCACCTTGAGTTTTCAGCAAGCCCTTCTATTGTTCTTTTAGATCAGCTGCTTTTAAGTGATGAGGGTATGTTAGAACTAGTGAATTCTGTGAGTACAAGTCCAATGCTACATTTCTTTTGCTGTGAAGTTTCTTGATCAGTAGTAATGTCTAGAATACTATAATAGGAAATAAGCCATTCTCTAAGTCCAAGGAGGGCAGTATTGGTGATAGAATTATTGGCAGGGAAGACAGATGATGGGTCCTTCCTTGTAATGACTTTTTTAAGGTTTTGAAGTCAAGGTTATATTGTGTCCTTAAAAGAGTGTAAAGTGTTCTTTTTCCTCCTATTCTCTCAAAGAGTTTATTTATTTTTTGCAAGATTGATTTATTCTTCCTTAAATGTTTGTAAAGATTCATTGTTAAAGCCTTCTAGACCTGAGATTTTACTTGTGGGAGGGTTTTAAAGAAAGGATTCAATTCCCTTATCTATTAAACATGTGTTTCTGATTATTTGGCATCTGGGGTCTTGTTGACCTTGGAGAGACTGCCCCTTCCACAATCAGCCAATTACTGGAGATAGAAACTGATTCTCCTGCAAGTGTTCCTTTCTTATGCAAATGAACCAATCCAGAGCTCACCATCAGCCACCTAATCTGTGGCATTCTCGCACTAGGGGCCATTATTCTCCAGCTTTAATAATCCCAAGGACAGGTAACCAGATAAGGAACAGCCCACTATGTTGTAGAGCCTGCTGAAAGTACTCAAATTAGCCAATCCTGAACTTGCATACCTTGCTTCACTGTTTCTTCCTGTGGAAACCACAGTGAAGGCTCTCATCCATATTTTTTCCTTTCTGCCTTACCACAAATCTTGGTGCTTCTCTGTGTGACCCCCCCATGACACTGTGATCGGATGAGTATAATAAATTTTAAACAAACTTTTTTTTTCAATGGCAGTCATCTCTCAATCTGTTCACCTTGACATGCCTAAATAATAATAAAACTGATTTTTATACACTTTAATATGTATTGGACTGTTTGTATTTTGTATTTCTTCTTTTGTCTGCTTTTATTCAACTTTTAGAGAAATATATCCATTTCTTCCAAATTGGCAAATATATTTGTTTAATCATAATATTCCTGTCTTTTTTGTCTATAATTTATTGTGAGGTCCCTTCCTTTCCCCCATATCGATAATTTGTGTTTTCCCTGCCCTTCCTTCCTTTTCTCTGTAATCAATCTTACTAGAAATTTATCAGTATTTATGATCTTTTTTAAAAGAAAACTTTTGACTTTGTTGATTTTCTATGTTCTATATTTTCTATTTCATTGATTATAATTTGTCTTTGTGCTTTTCTTCAGTTTGATTTTTCTTTTTCTAGTGTCTTGAAATAGTAGGTCAGTGATTATTAACTACTTTTTGATTATATATATTTTTAAGGCAGTAAATTTCCTTCATATACTGCTTAGCTGTATTCCTCACATTTTATGTTGTTTTTAATTTTCACTTAGCTTAAAGTATTAATTTGCGTTTTTTATTTGACCTATTTATAAGAGTACTATTTAATTTTTATAAAGTTGGCTTTTTAAAAAATTACTATTCTTTAAAGCTTGCTTCTAATGTGAAAAGTGGAATATATTCAAGGACTTCAATATATTGAAAATATAAAGACTTTCTTTGTGGATCAGCATGTGATAAACTTTTTTTAAAAAAATTTTTAATAAACATATAATGTATTTTTATCCCCGGGGGTACAGGTCTGTGACTCGCCAGGTTTACACATTTCATAGCACTCATCATAGCACATATCCTCCCCAATGTCCATATCTCCACCACCCTCTCCCATCCCCACTCCCCACAACAACCCTCAGTCTGTTTTTTGAGATTGAGTCTTTTATGGTTTGTCTCCCTCCTGATCCCATCTTCTTTCATTTTTTCTTTTCCTACGCCCCAACCCCCGCAAGTTGCATCTCCACTTCCTCATATCAGGGAGATCATATGATAGTTGACTTTCTCTGATTGACTTATTTCGCTAAGCATAATACCCTCTAGTTCCATCCACGTTGTTGCAAAAGGCAAGATTTCATTTCTTTTGATGGCTGCATAGTATTCCATTGTATATATATATATATATATATCACATCTTCTTTATCCATTCACCTATTGATGGACGTCTAGGTTCTTTCCATAGCTTGGCTATTGTGGACATTGCTGCTATAAACATTCGGGTGCATGTGCCCCTTCGGAGCACCACATTTGTATCTTTAGGATATATACCCAGTAGTGCAATCACTGGGTCATAGGGTAGCTCTATTTTCATTTTTTTTAAAGATTTTATTTATTCATTTGACAGACAGAGATCACAGGCAGAGAGGCAGAGAGAGAGGAGGGGAAACAGGCTCCCTGCTGAGCAGAGAGCCCGATGTGGGGCTTGATCCCAGAACCCTGGGATCCTGACCTGAGCAAGACAGAAGCTTTAACCCGCTGAGCCACCCAGGCACCCCTATTTTCAGTTTTTTGAGGAACCTCCACACTGTTTTCCAGAGTGGTTGCACCAGCTTGCATTCCCACCAGCAGGGTAGGAGGGTTCCCCTTTCTCCGCATCTTTGCCAGCATCTGTCATTTCCTGACTTGTTAATTTTAGCCATTCTGACTGGTGTGAGGTGGTATGTCATTGTGGTTTTGATTTGTATTTCCCTGATGCCGAGTGATGTGGAACACTTTTTCATGTGTCTGTTGGCCATCTGGATGTCTTCTTTGCAGAAATGTCTGTTCATGTCCTCTGCCCATTTCTTGATTGGATTATTTGTTCTTTGGGTGTTGAGTTTGCTAAGCTCTTTACAGATTTTGGATACTAGCCCTTTATCTGATATATCGTTTGCAAATATCTTCTCCCATTCTGTCAGTTGTCTTTTGGGCTTGTTAACTGTTTGCTTTGCTGTGCAAAAGCTTTTGATCTTGATGAATTCCCAATAGTTCATTTTTGCCCTTGCTTCCCTTACCTTTGGTGATATTCCAAGGAAGACGTTGCTGCGGCTGAGGTCGAAGAGGTTGCTGCCTGTGTTCTCCTCAAGGATTTTGATGGATTCCTTTCTCACATTGAGGTCCTTCATCCATTTTGAGTCTATTTTCGTGTGTGCTGTAAGGAAATGGTCCAATTTCATTTTTCTACATGTGGCTGTCCAATTTTCCCAGCACCATTTGTTGAAGAGGCTGTCTTTTTCCATTGGACATTCTTTCCTGCTTTGTTAAAGAATAGTTGACCACAGAGTTGAGGGTCTATTCCCGGGCTCTCTATTTTGTTCCATTGATCTCTATGTCTGTCTCAAGACCATACTGTCTTGATGATGACAGCTTTGTAATAGAGCTTGAAGTCCGGAATCGTGATGCCACCAACTTTGGCTTTCTTTTTCAATATTCCTTTGGCTATTCGAGGTCTTTTCTGGTTCCATATAAATGTTAAGATTATTTGTTCTATTTCTTTGAAAAAAATGGATGGGATTTTGGTAGGGATTGCATTAAATGTGTAGATTGCTTTAGGTAGAATAGATATTTTCACAATAATTGTTCTTCCAATCCAGGAGCATGGAACATTTTTCCATTTCATTGTGTCTTCCTCCATTTCTTTCATGAATATAGTTTTCTGAGTATAGATTCTTTACCTCTGTGGTTAGGTTTATTCCTAGGTATCTTATGGTTTTGGGTGCAATTGTAAATGCAATCGACTCCTTAATTTCTCTTTCTTCTGTCTTGTTGTTGGTGTAAAGAAATGCAACTGATTTCTGTGCATTGACTTCATAGCCTGACACTTTACTGAATTCCTATATAAGTTCTAGCAGTTTTGGAGTGGGATCTTTTGGGTTTTCCACGTGAAGTATCATATCATCTGCAAAGAGTGATAGTTTGACTTCTTCTTTGCTGATTTGGATGCCTTTAATTTCTTTTTGTTGTCTGATTGCTGAAGCTAGGACTTCTAGTACTATGTTGAATAGCAGTGGTAATAATGGACATCCCTGCCATGTTCCTGACCTTAGCGGCAAAGCTTTCAGTTTTTCTCCATTGAGAATGATATTTGCGGTGGGTTTTTCATAGATGGCTTTGATAATATTGAGGTATATGCCCTCTACCCCTACACTTTGAAGAGTTTTGATCAGGAAGGGATGCTGTACTTTGTCAAATGCTTTTTCAGCATCTATTGAGAGTATCATGTGGTTCTTGTTCTTTCTTTTATTAATGTGTTGTAACACATGGATTGATTTGTGGATGTTGAACCAAACTTGCAGCCTTGGAATAAATCCCACTTGGTCCTGGTGAATAATCCTTTTAATGTACTGTTGAATCCTATTGGCTAATATTTTGGTGAGAATTTTCGCATCTGTGTTCATCAAGGATATTGGTCTGTAATTCTCTATTCTGATGGAGTCTTTCTCTGGTTTTGGGATGAAGGTAATGCTGGCCTCATAAAATGAGTTTAGAAGTTTTCCTTCCATTTCTATTTTTTGGAATAGTTTCAGGAGAATAGGAATTAATTGTTCTTTAAATGTTTGGTAGAATTCCCCTGGGAAGACATCTGGCCCTGGGCTTTTGTTTGTCTGGAGATTTTGGATGAGTGTTTCAATCTCCTTACTGGTTATGGGTCTGTTCAGGTTTTCTATTTCTTCCTGGCTCAGTTGTGGTAGTTTATATGTCTCTAGGAATGCATCCATTTCTTCCAGATTGTCAAATTTGTTGGCGTAGAGTTGCTCATAGTATGTTCTTATAATTGTTTGCATTTCTTTGGTGTTGGTTTTGATTTCTCCTCTTTCATTCATGATTTTATTTATTTGGGTCAAAGAAACACATCAACAATAATACAATAATAGTAGGGGACTTTAACACTCCCCTCACTGAAATGGACAGATCATCCAAGCAAACACCAAACCAGCTCTACAGGAAATATTGAAAGGGGTCCTCTAAGCAAAGAGAGAGCCTAAAAGTAGTAGATCTCTTTTTCTTTTTGATAAGTTTCTCTTTTCTTTTTGATAAGTCTGTCCAGGGGTTTCTCTTTTCTTTTTGATAAGTTTCTCTTTTCTTTTTGATAAGTCTGTCCAGGGGTTTATCAATCTTATTAATTTGTTCAGAGAACCAGCTCCTAGTTTCGTTGATTTGTTCTATTGTTTTTTTGGTTTCTATTTCATTGATTTCTGCTCTGATCTTTATGATTTCTCTTCTCCTGATGGGTTTAGGCTTTCTTTGTTGTTCTTTCTCCAGCTCCTTTAGGTATAGGGTTAGGTTGTGTATTTGAGACCTTTCTTGTTTCTTGAGAAAGGTTTGTGCCGCTATATATTTTCCTCTCAGGACTGCCTTTCTGTGTCCCACAGATTTTGAACCGTTGTGTTTTCATTATCATTTGTTTCCATGAATTTTTTCAATTTTTCTTTAATTTCCTGGTTGACCCATTCATTTTTTAGAAGGATGCTGTTTAGTCTCCATGTATTTGGGTTCTTTCCTGATTCCTCTTGTGATTGAGTTCTAGCTTCAGAGCATTGTGGTCTGAAAATATGCAGGATATGATCCCAATCTTTTGATACCGGTAGAGACCTGATTGATGACCCAGGATGTGTTCTATTCTGGAGAATGTTCCATGTGCACTAGAGAAGAATCTGTATTCTTGGGATTGAATGTTTTGAATATATCTGTGATGTCCATCTGGTCCAGTGTGTCATTTAAGGCCGTTATTTCCTTGTTGATCTTTTGCTTGGATGATCTGTCCATTTCAGTGAGGGGAGTGTTAAAGTCCCCTACTATTATTGTATTATTGTTGATGTGTTTCTTTGATTTTGTTATTAATTGGTTTATATAGTTGGCCGCTCCCATGTTAGGGGCATAGATATTTAAAACTGTTAGATCTTCTTGTTGGACAGACCCTTTGAGTATGATATAGTGTCCTTCCTCATCTCTTATTATAGTCTTTGGCTTAAAATCTAATTGATCTGATATAAGGATTTCCACCCCAGCTTTCTTCTGATGTCCATTAGCATGGTAAATTGTTTTCCACCCCCTCCCTTGAAATCTGGAGGTGTCTTTGGGTCTATAATGAGTTTCTTGTAGGCAATATTGATGGGTTTTGTTTTCTTTATCCAATCTTATACTCTGTGTCTTTTGATTGGGGCATTTAGCCCATTAACATTCAGGGTAACTATTGAGAGATATGAATTTAGTGCCATTATATTGCCTGTAACGTGACTGTTACTATATATTGTCTCTGTTCCTTTTTGATCTACTACTTTTAGGCTCTCTCTTTGCTTAGAGGACCCCTTTCAATATTTCCTGTAGAGCTGGTTTGGTGTTTGCAAATTCTTTCAGTTTTTGTTTGTCCTGGAAGCTTTTTATCTCTCCTTCTATTTTCAATGATAGCCTAGCTGGATATAGTATTCTTGGATGCATGTTTTTCTCGTTCAGTGTTCTGAATATATCATGCCAGTTCTTTCTGGCCTGCCAGGTCTCTGTGGATAAGTCTGCTGCCAATCTAATATTTTTACCATTGTATGTTATAGACTTCTTTTCCCGGGCTGCTTTCAGAATTTTCTCTTTGTCGCTAAGACTTGTAAATTTTACTATTAGGTGATGGGGTGGGGACCTATTCATGTTGATTTTGAGGGGGGTTCTCTGCACCTCCTGGATTTTGATGCTTGTTCCCTTTGCCATATTAGGGAAATTCTCTACAATAATTCTCTCCAATATACCTTCTGCTCCCCTCTCTCTTTCTTCTTCTTCTGGAATCCCAGTTATTCTGATGTTGTTTCGTCTTATGGTGTCACTTATCTCTCGAATTCTCCCCTCATGATCCAGTAGCTGTTTGTCCCTCTTTTGCTCAGCTTCTTTATTCTCTGTCATTTGGTCTTCTATATCACTAATTCTTTCTTCTGCCTCATTTATCTGAGCAGTAAGAGCTCCCATTTTTGGTTGCACCTCATTAATAGCTTTTAAAATTTCAATTTGGTTATATTTTGGTTTTTTATTTCTCCAAAAGGGTTTTTTTCTCTCCATATAGGGTTTCTCTAATATCTTCCATGCCTTTTTCGAGCCTGGCTAGAACCTTGAGAATCGTCATTCTGAAGTCTAGATCTGTCATATTACCAATGCCTGTAGTGATTAGGTCCCTAGCCTTCAGTACTGCCTCTCCTTCTTCTTTTTGTGGTGAGTTTTTCTGCCTTATCATTTTGTCCAGATAAGAATATGTAATGGAGTAAATAAAATGCTAAAATGGTGGCAAAGACCCCAAGGAAATGTGCTTTCACCAAATAAGAAGGGACCCCAAATCTTGGGAGGGAGAAAGTGGATAAACAAGAAAAAAAAGAAAAGAAAAGAAAACAAAAAACTGGCGACTTGAACAAGGTCACTCACTTAATTTTGGGAGTATTTTGGTCTCTTAGTAGGAACTACCTCCCCAAATTTTAAAGGAAGGAAAACATATATTGTGGTAGGCACAATGAAGGGATGGAATAGGCCTATAAAGATGAGAATTTTTTTTTTAAATTTCTTAAAAATGAGTTGATAAAGCAAGTTGGTTGGGAGAATAAAGAAAAAGAAAGTGGAGAGAATTTGCTCAGGCTGGAGACTGGAACAAGCCCAGAGCTAGATTTAGTGTATATTTTGATCTATTAGGAGGAGTTGTGCCCCAAATTTTTTAGAAGAAGAAGAAACCCTATGTGTATACAAAAAATATAGTTAGATACAATGGAGGATAAGGATAAAATATGACTATAATAATGAAGGTTCAAAAAAAGATTATTATTATTATTATTTTTGGTAAGGTATTGTTAAGATAAACTAGTTAAAAAAAGTTAAAAGAGGAAAGGGTAAAAGTTAAAAAAAAAACTTAGCAGAAGAAAAAAGAAAAAAAATATTAACTGCAAGACTAAAGAATCATGGGGAGAAAGCCATGAATTCCTTGCTTTGCTTTCTCCTCCTCTGGAATTCCACTGTTCTTCTTGGTAAGTGAAGTTGGTCTTGGCTGGGTTTCTTGTTGCTCTTCTGGGGGAGGGGCCTGTCGTAGTGATTCTCAAGTGTCTTTGCCGGAGGCAGAATTGCCCCGCCCTTATCAGGAGCCGGGCTAAGTAATCTGCTCGGGTTCGCTTTTGGGAGCTTTTGTTCCCTGAACGCTTTCTGTAGAGTTCCAAAGGGTGGGAATGATAATGGCGGTCTCCCGATCTCCAGTCCGGAGAAGTCGAGAGCCTGGGGTCCCCCTCCTCAGTGCGCCCTTAGAGAAAAGCACCCAATTGCTCCTGTCTCCCTGGCCTCTGGTCGCATTTAGAGAAAAGCGCCCGGTCGCTCGTGCTTGGAGAAAAGCGCCGGGTTGCTCATGCTTGGAGAAAAGCGCTCTGTTGCTTCCGTGTCTGTGGCCTCTGGCCACGCTCCAAGCTCACCCAGCCTGAGATCGGTTCAAGGTAACCCCGAGCTTGGAGCTCACTCCTCAGCTTTGTTGTGGTAGCCGGCTTCCCTGCTCTAATACCTGCAAGCTCTGTGACACTCAGACACCCTCGGTCCTTCTGTGATCCTGCGGGACCTGGGGTTATGCTGACCCCGCGTGGGCTTCACCCCGGTTTAGCCTCTGGAGCGATGTCCCTCAGTGGAGCAGACTTTTAAAAGTCCTGATTTAGTGCTCCGTTGCTCCGCTGCTTGCTGGGAGCCGGCCCCTCCCCCCGTGGTCTGTCTTCCCGTCACTTTGGACTCACTTCTCCGCAGGTCCTACCTTTCAGAAAGTGGTCGATTTTCTGTTTCCAGAATTGTTGCTCTTTTCTTCAATTTCCCATTGGATTTGTAGATGTTTGCAATGTTTAGATAAGCTATCTAGCTGATCTCCTGCTACCTGATGTTGTTTCAGCCTGCTACTTCTCCGCCATCTTGACTCCTCCCCGCTCTGATCAACTTTTTGTGTGTGTATGTGGAAGGATTGACCCATCATCACTTTGTGATATGTGTAGTTTTCCTTAATGCATTACAATGTTCTTAATAATGCACACTATTTTATCTGTTGTGTCTTTCAATATCGGGAGATAAAATTTATCAGAAGTTGCTGATTTAGCTTTATTGGGAACATCCTGATTATCTCCAACAATTACTTTCAGGTGCTTTGAAATGTATTTTTATGAACCAATAAATGAATTTTTAGTGTCAGTAGGAAAGTTACTTTTGGCAGAAAAGATGGGCATTAAATGAGAGGTTAGTAATTTTTTTTTCTCATTCTTCTAATGAGCCTTTTATGAATATCATTATTTAAGAACGCCTTTTTAAAATCTTAATTTTACTTTGGACTACTGTCACACATTTAAGACCATTGCTTTGAAGTTGATTTTTATTTGTCTTAACTTTACATAGATTTTTTATTAAAGATTGATATTCTGTTTTCATTGTTATCATTTCTGGTTTTGTATTATATTAGGGACATACTAAGTTCTCAGCATATAGTTTGATATTTAAGGAAGAATATAAATCAGAAGATTCTCTTTTTTCTTATAAGCAGTACTTACCTCAAAGGAAAAATAATGTAATTATGAAATATTTAATGTGCCTAAAAAGGAGATGAAATCCTTGTCAGATTGATATATAGTCTAAAAGAAACACTTGGTATTATCTACATAAAATTTGAAAAAAAAATTTGAGAAAGTAGATTTTTCTTTTATTTTTTAACTTGCATGTAGTCTAGTTCCAGTGTTTTGGTGCCTACATTTTCTGAAATCCAAGGCTGTTTGAGGTAATTTTTATCCTCTATATCAATATAGCTTGTTGGATATATCTTTACATGAATATGAATATACTTTTTACTTTATTTTTAAAGTTTTATTATTTAAAAAAAAATTTTAAAGTAGGGTTCATGCCCAACATGGGACTTGAATTCTCACAACACTTAGACCAGGAGTCTCATGCCTTAACAGCTGAGCCAGCCAGCTGCCCCTGAGCATACTTTTTAAATATTAAATTTCTTTTACTTATTTTCAAATGCTACCATGTATCTAAACTTTTTTCATTATGTTTTGAATTTTCCTTAGCTGGGTAAGATTGATGTGGGTGGGAAACAAAGGCAAAAGAAAATAAATGTCCTTACAACTTAGAGCCCATCGACAAACCCTTGAGATAGGCAGAGTGACCTTCCTGGAGGAATTTAACTGTCTTGATATTAATACTTTGCTAAAGGCAGAAGGCAATCTTAGCTCAACATTATTCCAACCTCCAGGATCCTATAAGTTTTCTTTAACATATAGAAATTCCTCTGGAATCTTCCTTTATCTCTACCTTTCCCACCTCCCACAAGATACCTGTTGATAGTCATCCTCCAAGCATATGGCCCACTGATAAACATCTGAAAGATCTCATGACTAAGTTTTTATTAGACAGTAATAAATGACATTTGTCCTAACAATAGCTAGCTCCCTCAAGATCCTGGAAACCTTGCTTCCAAATACGTTAGAGACTGAAGCTGTCCCTAACTCTCTCCCAACCTGAAAATATATAATCAGTCACCCTTGACAACCCCAGTGCAGCTCTTTATGCTTATGGGTCTTCTCTCCATGCTTTTAATAAAACTACCCTTCTGCACAGAAGATATCTCAAGAATTATTTTTTGGTCATTCACTCTGAACCCCAACATTTCCACATGATGATAAGTCAAGCTTGTATAAAAATAAAAAAAAATATGAAAATCATTTATTTGTCAGTGTTCTTTGTGTGTTCAGATTTTCTCAATTTATTCTATTTCCAAAATCTATTTCCATTCCTGACCTTGCACTTTATTTTCTTGGTAACTTATCCCATTTATACTTTTTTTTCTTTCCATTTTATTTTATTTTATCTTATTTCTTTTCAGTGTTCCAAAATTCGTTGTTTTTGGACCATACCCAGAGCTCCATGCAATATGTACCCTCCATAATACCCACCATCAGGCTCACCCAACCTCACCCCCCTCCCCTCCAAAACTCTCTGTTTCTCAGAGTCCACAGTCTCTCGTGGTTTGTCTCCCTCTTTGATTTCCCCCAACTCACTTTTCCCCATCTCCCAATGTCCTCCATGTTATTCCTTATGCTCCACAAGTAAGTGAAACCATATGATACTGGACTCTCTCTGCTTGACTCATTTCACTCAGCATAATTTCTTCCAGTCCTGTCCATGTTGATACAAAAGTTGGGTGTTCATCCTTTCTGATGGAGGCATAATACTCCATAGTATATATTGACCATATCTTCTTTATCCATTTGTCTATTGAAGGGCATCTTGGTTCTTTCCACAGTTTGGTGACTGTGGCCATTGCTGCTATGAACATTGGGGTACAGATGGCCCTTCTTTTCACTACATCTGTATCTTTGGGGTAAATACCTAGTAATGCAATTGCACGGTCATAGGGCAGCTATATTTTTAGTTTCTTCTAAATTTTTTTTTAAATTTATTTATTTGTCAGAGAGAGAGGGAGAGAGAGCGAGCAAGCACAGGCAGACAGAGTGGCAGCCGAGGCAGAGGGAGAAGCAGGCTCCCTGCCAAGCAAGGAGCCCGATGTGGGACTCGATCCCAGGACGCTGGGATCATGACCTGAGCTGAAGGCAGCCGCTTAACCAACTGAGCCACCCAGGCGTCCCTATTTTTAGTTTCTTAAGGAATCTCCACACTGTTTTCCAAAGTGGCTGCACCAACTTGCATTCCTACCAACAGTGTAAGAGAGTTCCTCTTTCTCCACATCCTCTCTAACACTTGTTTACTGTCTTGTTAATTTTGGTCATTCTAATTGGTGTAAGGTGGTATCTCAATGTGGTTTTGATTTGAATCTCCCTGATGGCTAATGATGATGAACATTTTTTTCATGTGTTTGATAGCCATTTGTATGTCTTCATTGGAGAAGTGTCTGTTCATGTCTTCTGCCCATTTTTTGATGTGATTATCTGTCTTTTGGTTGTTGAGTTTGAGGAGTTCTTTGTAGATCTTGGATATCAACCCTTTGTCTGTAGTGTCATTTGCGAATATCTTCTCTCATTCCGTGGGTTGCCTCTTTGTTTTGTTGACTGTTTCCTTTGCTGTGCAGAAGCTTTTGATCTTGATGAAGTCCCAAAAGTTCATTTTCACTTTTGTTTCCTTTGCCTTTGGAGACAT
The DNA here is from genome assembly GCA_004024625.1 of Mellivora capensis. NCBI lineage: Eukaryota > Metazoa > Chordata > Mammalia > Carnivora > Mustelidae > Mellivora > Mellivora capensis. The sequence continues at coordinate 24,311 of PISX010008816.1, read as the reverse complement.
ATCTTGAAAGAAGTTGCTGTGGCTGATATCAAAGAAGTTACTGCCTATGTTCTCCTCTAGGATTTTGATCGATTCCTTCCCACGTTGAGGTCTTTTATCCATTTTGAGTTTATCTTTGTGTATGGTGTAAGAGAATGGTCGAGTTTCATTCTTCTACACACCTATGGGATACAGCAAAGGTGATCCTAAGGGGGAAATACATAGCCATCCAAGCCTCCCTCAAAAAAATTAAAAAATCTGGAATACACCAGCTCTCTTTACACCTTAAAGAACTGGAGAATCAGCAGCAAATTAAGCCAGCCCCACACACAAGAAGGGAAATAATGAAGAGTAGAGGCAGAGAACAGTGAGGTAGAAACTTGAGATACAGTGGAACACATCAACGAAACTAGAAGCTGTTTTTTTGAAAGAATCAATAAGATCAATAAACTATTGGACAAACTAATACAAAAGAAAAGAGAGAGGACCCAAATTAATAAAATTATGAATGAAATGGGAGAGATCATGACTAACACCGAGGAAATAGAAACAATCATCAGAAATTATTATCAAAGTTATATGCCAATAAGTTAAGCAACCTAGATGAAATGGATGCATTCCTGGAAACCTATATACTTCCAAAACTGAATCAGGAAGAAATTGACTACCTGAATAGACCAATATCTAGTAACGAGATTGAGGCAGTGATCAAAAACCTCCCAGCACCTGATGGATTCCCTGAAGAATTCTACCAAACATTCAAAGAAGAAAGAATACCTATTCTCCTGAAGCTGTTTCAAAAAACTGAAGTGGAAGGAGAACTTCCAGACTCTTTTTATGAAGCCAGCAGTACCCTGATCCCCATACCAGGCAAAGACTCCACCAAAAAGGAGAATTTCAGACCAGTATCCCTGATGAATATGGATGCTAAGATTCTCAACAAGATCCTAGCTAATAATATCCAACAGTACATTAAAAAGATTATCTACCATGACCAGGTGGGATTTTTCCCTGGGTTTGCAAGGGTGGTTCAACTTTCACAAATCAATCAATGTGATAGAACAAATCAATGAGAGAAGAGAGAAGAAGAACCACATGGTCCTCTCAATTGATGCAGAAAAAGCATTTGACAAAATACAGCATCTGTTCCTGATTAAAATGGTTCAAAGTATGGTGATAGAGGGAACATTCTTCAACTTCGTAAAATCTGTCTATGAAAAACCCACAGTGAATATCATCCTCAGTGGGGAAAAGCTGAGAGCCTTCCCTTGAGATCAGGAACATGAGAAGGATGCCCACTCTCACCACTCTTGTTCAATATAGTACTAGAAGTCCTAGCAACAGCAATCAGACAACAAAAAGAAATAGAATGTATCCAAATTGGCAATGAAGAAGTCAAACTCTTTCTCTTAGCATATGCCGTTTATATTTTCTTTAAATTATTTCAGTGTGCTAATTATTTTTCATAGTGGTGGTGAGCCATCATTACAGTGGCTCCAATTGGGCTTCAGAGACTCATCAGTTTAGTTGTGTTTGCCCTAAACATAATTTCTAGGAATATATCATATGCATCCATCTAACTTGAGATAAGGATTTGCCCTCAGCTGGAGATTACTGTGAAAATAACTGTAGAGAGAGGTTTTCTTGCTTGTTGATATCAAGTATTGTATATATCCAGTTTAGATAAATCATTTCAAAAAATTGATTATCTTTCATGTATAGATCTAGATCTTATACTGTTATAAATTATGGAGGTTTTATTTTTAGTACCTCTTCTAAAGTATAGTTGATTTGAGCTTCAGTATTCTCAGGATTTGTGATAATTTTGTTATTTTTGATTAAAATAAACACTACCAATCAGGAAACAAACCTAAAAATTATATTATTATAAATGTTAAAATTTGTGTTTCACTTGTTCATTTAAATTTCCCTTTTCAATTTAAAATATTAACACTTAAATTTCAAATTTAACATGAAATTGTGTATAAAATTTGGGGTTTAGTATGCGTTAGAAGTTTTAAAATTTGAAACCCATTGATTCTTTCTGATATTTGTTACATTTAGAAACATGATGATGCCCCTATGTTGAATGAGGATTTTATTATTTGATCCATCATTTGTAGGTATATGGTGCAATATTAATGTTGCTTGGGTATAGTAAACACTTGGAATTACCTATTATCATCCACTGTAGTTTTAATTGAAAGTTTAAAATTATACTCCCATTATTATACCATCAAGTAGTAGAAGCTGTTCTATAATTCAAGGACACAGTGGGTCACTTATATCTATAGCCCATCCTCTCCCTTGGCCTCAAATAAATGTGCAGTTGTCTCTGTGACGTTTCTACTTGGATTTCTAATTGGTATTTCTCATTTTAATGCAGCCAAATCCAATTGATTTTTCTAACTTCTTCATTTGCTCTAATTCCAGACAAATAGCATGTAAGTACTATAAATTACAACTCAAGGTAGATAAAGTTTTTGAAGGAAGTGAACTTTCAGCTGGCTCTTAAAGTTAATTTAGTCAACTGAGAAAGATTAAAAAAAAAAAAAAGACATAGGGCAGCTATTTATTCTCCTTCATTTCCTGTTTCTGTCATGACTACCTGGATTTTCTTTCTTTCTTCCTCTCTCTCTCTCTCTTTTTCTTTCTTTCTCTTTCTTTCTTTCAGAGAGAGAAAGAATGCATACCCACATGCTTGTGAGCAGGGGGCTGGAGGAGGGAGAGAGAATGTTAAGCAGGCTCCAGGATCAGTGTGAGCCTGACTTGGGGCTCCATTTCAAGACCCTGAGATCATGACTTGAGCTGAAATCAAGACTGGGATGCTTAATTGACTGAGCCACCCAGGAGCTCCTATCTGTATTTTCTTTGAAGCTTAAATTGCTCAAATTCCCTTTAGGATGGAGGTTATTTTTAACATTATTGTAAAATATCTGTTGTGTTGTCAATATTCTTAGAAGGCACACACTAGTGTGAGTTTATTTTGCTAAAAGATTTCCTTCAAGCTTCATCATAAAGGTATCCCTTTCCTCTTTAGAACCGCATCATTGGATCATTATTATAACTAGTTTTCACCATTTGCTAGTAGATCCAGAATTGTACGCCAGCTGGTAATGTCAGTGTTTCTCAGCCCTGGCTTAGAAATCTTCTTAGAATCAGCTAGAGAACTTTAAAAAATTCCAGTGTCAAGTCCCCACCCCTAGATATTATGAATTAATTATTGTGAGGTGGGGCCTAAGTATCTATGTTTTTTGAAGTCTAAGACAATGTTAAGACAAGGGCATGTTGAAAACCGAGTTAGAATATACTATAATTGGGGTGCTTAGGTGGCTCATTCAGTTAAGTGTCTGCCTTTAGCTCAGATCATGATCTCAGGGTCCTGGATTGTGCCCTGCATGGGGCTCCTTGCTTAGTGGGGAGCCTGCTGCTGCTTCTCCCTCTGCCACTCCCCCTGCTTGTGCTCTCTTTGGCTTACTCTCTCTTTCTCAAATAAATAAATAAAATCTTAAAAAAATATATAATTTATACTAAAATTTACTCAATGTTAGCTCTTCCTTACTTTCTAATTAGTTTAATTTTAAGCCCTTATCCCGTTGTTCATTCATTCATTCATTCATCATATACTTATTGAGGGTTTAGTATGAGCAGTTCTAGGTATTAGGAACATAGAAGTGGACAAGATATACAAGATCTTTACATTCATGGAAATGATATTTTAGTGCAGATGGGGTAAGGAGGCCATAAGTAAAAAAAATTAAATAAACATGACTTTTTTTCTGTTGGTATTACGAGTCAGGTTGAAAATATACAGGGTTCTGTGAAAGAGAGAAATGACAGAAATATGGGACAGGTTGAAACTCCCAGAAGTTTTCTCTGATAAAATAGCATTGAGTTAAGATCTAAATAAGAAGAAGCCAGTGGTGAGAAGAGGCTAAGGAAGATTGTTCCAGACAGAAGGAGTTATAGCACCAGAGTCCCAGGGGCAGAAAAACCTTGACATCTTTGAGGAACAGAAAGAAAATTAGATGGATGCCTTTCAGATGAGAAAAATCAGTTATTTGAATTGATGTTCCCCCAAGGTAATTTATCATTTTTCTCTGATTGATTTCGGGATTTCTTTTTTTTGTCTTTAGTTTTCAGAAATTTGATTGTGATGCATATGGATATAGATTTACTTAGGTTAATCTTGTTTGAGTTTCTTGAATCTGCAGGTTTATATCCTTTGTCAAATTTAGGAATTTTTAGCCATTATTCATTTAAATGTAAATATATATAGATATAAATATAGATACAGATATAGATATAGATTTATATTATATCCCTGCACTCTTTCTTCTCTTCTTTTGAGTCTCTGAAACAAATGTTAGACCTTTTGGTATTTTCCCACAGATCCTTAAGGCTCTGTTAATTCTTTAAAATTTATTTAGAAATCTACTTTCTCTTCGTTCTGATTTGTATAATTTCTATTGATCTATTTTTAAGTTGATTGATTCTTTCCTTTGTATCTCCATTTGGCCACTTCCAATCTCTCATCCAGTGAGATTTTAAAAAATTGTTAGTTGTATTTTCCTTTCTAAATTTTAGTTTTTCTTTGTATATGCTAGATTCTTACTAAGAGTTTTTAATTTCCCATTTGTTTCAAGAATGTTATAATTGCTCGTTGGTACCTTTGTATGATATCTGCTTTAGGATCCTTGTCAGATAATTCTGGCATCTGTTTCATTTTGGTGGTGTCATTTCTTGATTATTTTTTCTCATTTGAGTTGAGATTTTCCTTTCCTTCATATGATGAGTAATGTTGGATTATGTCCCGGACATTTTTAGTACTATGTGAAGAAATTCTGTTTCCTACTTAAATCAGTTTTAGCAGATAGTCAGTTTTTTTGGGTTTAGGGCACACCTCCTGGACCACTTTGTGAGTTGTAGTTTAGATGTCAGTTTAGTATTTAAAATCTTTGCAGTACTATTTTGTTCTATCTTGTTTGTATCCTACCCAGTGGCCACTTTGAGACTTGGACAGTATTTCACAAGACATTTCAGTTCTCAGAGCTTTCACTTTGTTGATTTGATTCTGGTTTCATCCATGAGCCACTTGGGGGTATACCAAGGACTTCATATACATATTTAAATAATTTCTTTCTTCAGCTTCCTCTTTCTATAACCTACTCCTCTCCTGCCACTCTCTAGCTTGAAGGAGGTAAGGTGCTGCCTTTTTGTTGTCATACTTAGTACAGAGTGGAGTTGGGTGACAAGACTCTGCCCTGCAGCGTCTGCATCATCAGGTGGGGAGCAGGAGAATGCATTTCATTAGTGCAGCACAGAATGGTTACTAGGACTCTGCTCCACCAGTCTCCATGGCACCTGGTGGAGGGGCTGGATGCAGACTTTTTAGCAGTTTTCTGTGGAGAAAGAGAGTATAGTCAAAGTCCTACACGGATTTCTTCTAACTGGTTCTTTGGCTAGACAGAACAGGCTTTTCTTGAGGTGTTTCTTTCTTTCTTTTTTTCCCCCCTGTGTCATTTGGCATTTCCAGGTTGTGGGCTACTTTTGTGTCTAACCTAGGATGTATAGGAAGGAAAACAAAAAACAAAAAAAAAACCCAACCAAACCATTTAGGTTAACGAATTAACTGTCAGCTCTTCCCTGGAGTCCTGAGGATCTTCATCTACTTTATTTTCTCTGCTCTTCAGGGACTTCGATAGCTATATTTGATCCAGGATTTTACTTGTAATTTACAGGATTAGGGTGGGGTGTGCTTATTCCATTTTGTCTAGAACTGAAAGCCCCATATTTAATTTTCAAGCTTTCAGTTAGTTGCTCTAAGCATTCCATCTGGGGTTTTTAGATGGATTCAGTGCGAGAGGCAAGATGATGTTTATTCCATCCATTTAACTGGAGCTAAAATTCCTGTATTTGATTTTTTTAGTGCTGAAATGTAAGTATCTTTTTAAAAAATTATTTTCTAATTATTTGTTTTAGTTAGAAATATATAATACATATGACCTTATATTCACTGATCTTGAGAAATTTATTCTAATAGTTGATATGTGGTATACTTAGATTATTTGCATACAAAGCCATATAATCTATGAAAAATGACTTTGCAATCCCTATGCACTTTATAACGATGATAATGAAGATGATTATCATGTTTCAGTGTACTGGCACTGGCACCAGCAGAATATTGAATAAAACTGGTGAGAATGAACATCATTATTTAGTTTCTGGGAGAACATTTCAATATTTCACTATATTGCATAATATGAACAGTAATTAAAATAATATTTATCGTTAAAAGAAGTCCTCTTATATTCCAATTTTACTAAGAGTTTATTTTGGGAATATGTATTAAACATTAACTTTTTTATCCCAACATCTATTGGGATAGTTAAGATTCTTCTTCTTCATTCTTTTATTTATTAAGTTACATTGACTGATTTTTTTGAATATGAATTCATTTTTTGCATGTATTGAATAACCTCAGCTGTTCATGATGTAATCTCCTTTTTATATGTTACAGCTCTTTACTTGTTAATATTTTATTTAGTACTTATGCTTCTGTATCCATGAGATAGATTGTTCTTTAATTTTTCTTTTTAGTAATTTCATTGTCAGGCTTTGATATCATGGTTATGGTTACCTCATAAATTAAGTTGGTAACTGTTGCCTCTTTTTTCTTTTCTGGAGAAAATTGTGTAGAATTGGTATCTTTCCTTAAATGCTTCTTAGAATTCACTGGAGAAACCATCTGAGACTAGAATTTTTGGGGTAGTTTTAATAAAAGATTAAATTCCTGTAGTAGATTTAGGGAATTTTTCAACTTTGTTCTTGTGCCAGTTTTCATCCTATTATATTTGTTGGTTGGTTTTGCTAGATTTTAAAAATCAGTATTATTGATCTTTTCCATTTTGTGGCTTTGTTGATTTTCTATTTTCTATTTATTGTTCTTTCTGTCTTTAAAAAAAAAAAAAGCCCTACGACCCAGCAATTGCACCACTGGGTATTTATCTCAAAGATACAAATGTAGTGATCCAAAGGGGTATGTACACCCCAATGTTTATAGCAGCAATATCCACAATAGCCAAACTATGGAAAGAGCCTAGATGTCCATCAACAGATGAATGGATAAAGAAGTTGTGATATGTGCACGCACACACACACACACACACACACACACAGGAATATTATGCAGCCATCAAAAATTGAAATCTTGCCATTTGCAAAGACATGGATGGAACTAGAGGGTATTATGCTGAGTGAAATAAGTCAATCAGAGAAGACAATTATCATATGATCTTACTGATATGAGGAATTTGAGAAACAAGACAGAGGATCATAGGGAAAGGGAGGGACAAATGAAACGTGATGAAACCAGAGAGGGAGACAAACCATAAGACACTGTTAGTCTACTGACACCAACTTAGGGTTGCTGGAGGGGAGGTGGGGGGGAGGGATGGGGTGACCGGGTGATGGACATTGGGGAAGGTATGTTTTATGGTGAGTGCTGTGAATTGTATAAGACTATTGAATAAGACCTGTACCCCTGAAAGAAATAATACATGATATGTTAATTTTTTTAAAATTTTTTATTTTATAAACATAAAATGTGTTTTTATCCCCAGGGGTACATGTCTGTGAATCGCCAGGTTTACAACTTCACAGCACTAACCATAGCACATACCCTCCCCAATATCCATTACCCCACCCCCCTCTCCTGACACCCCACCCTGCAGCAACCCTCAGTTTGTTTTGTGAGATTAAGAGTCACTTATGGTTTGTCTCCCTCCCGATCCCATCTTGTTTCTTTTATTCTTTTCCTACCCTCCAAACCCCCCATGTTGCATCTCCACTTCCTCATATCAGGGAGATCACATGATAGTTGTCTTTCTCTTTATATTCTTTATAATTTGTTCCTTATAATTTATTCTTTATAATTTGTTCTTTGACCTGTCAACTTGAAAATAATGAGGCACAAAGAGAGGCAAAGGGATGTTCATTTAGGATTAACGGATTGGAATTTTGGGAGCACCAACTCAGTAAAAAACTCAAATAGTATTTTGGCTTGTAGGGTGAAAGGAAGCGGTTTTTATGAGAAAAAGGAAGGGGGTAATTACATAATTTGAAAGTATGAAAAAAAGTTTTTCTTTGGGTGTTAAAGCTAACACCCATAGAAGCTAAACTGCTTTGGATTATACATTGACTGACTGCTGTTTCTATTGTCATGTAGTCCACAACTATTAGGACTGTAATCAGGATGTGCATTCTCCTGCTGACTTCTCAGGCAGTTGCTTATAACAATTGATGTTTTGCCCCGTTGTTTTGTCCCGATTCAAACAGAGAAGGGTAAGGCAGTTTCTCTGCAGTAGGTGCTCTGGCTACATTTTAAAATTGGTCCAGTCATGTCAATTTTTCACATATCCAGTGTAGTATAAGTATTGTAATGTTTCGTTTCCAAATACTTATGAATTTTTCACTATAGTGAGAGACATAATCTATATGATTAAAGTCCTACAGACATTTACTGAGACTTGTTTTATAGACTATCATATGGCATATATACTTGAGAAAAAAAAGTATATTCTGCAGTTATTAGGTCCAGTGATCTAAATTTGTCAGTCATCTCAAATTTGTAATTGTGCTATTCAGCTCTTCCATATTCTTAATTTTTATCTACTTGTTCTATACCTGCTTGTTTAAAGCAAAGACAGGTGTTCTAAAATCTTGAACTTGCAGTGTGGATTTATTTAGTTTTCCTTTTAAAGTTAACTGTTTTTGCAGAATCAAAATAAAACAAAGTTTGATTAAGATTATTTTCAACTCAGGGGCGCCTGGATGGCTCAGTGGGTTAAGCCACTGCCTTTGGCTCAGGTCATGATCTCAGGGTCCTGGGATCGAGTCCTGCATCGGGTTCTCTGCTCGGCAGGGAGCCTGCTTCCCTCTCTCTCTCTCTGCCTGCCTCTCTGTCTACTGTGATCTCTCTCTGTCAAATAAATAAATAAAATCTTAAAAAAAAAAGATTATTTTCAACTCATGTATTTAAAAATAATTCTTTCCTTTCCTCTTATTTTCTATTAGACAAATAATGTGTAAAAATGCAATTCAACTATAAAAATGTCAGCTTTTGTTCACTATTTGTCTCTTGCCCCAAACTTCCCTGAACTTGAAAATTTCCATTTATCTGCGTTTTGTTAAATAAATGATCCTATCATTGCATTTGAGTTGTTTGCAACTTAATAATTGAAGTTTTTAAATAACAGAGTGGGTAATCTCATGAAAAATTAAATGTCTTGCCATGGGGATTATTTTCAGCAAGGAATAAATGATGGTTTTTTATCCCTAGCTAGTTATGTAATTCTTTTTGCAAATCAAACATATGTGGTAGTGTTACCTTATCTGAAAGCATATCAGTTATTGGCATTTTGCATTTATTGTGAGCTTTAGAATACCTCACTGATATACAAGGCAAGGAGATTTCATTAGAAAGTTTAGGAAGGAAACTTAGCATGATAAGCTTCAGTATAGAACTTCTATACCAGCATCCCAGAGTCTAGGCCTAGAACTTACTAAAGCAATCTAACAACTATTAAGTTCATTTTATTAGGAAAATTGGAAAAAAAGGGAATGGTGCAAACCATTGCAATGAGATAAGAACATACTAAGCCAAACTAAGAAGATTTATAATTATGGCTTTATAAAAACATTCTATTTCATATTGGATAGGTAATAGAGTATAATACAGAACCAGACTTATGTGCTCCAAGATCTTTTCACTTGGATAGGGAGGGATATTCTATCTTAAAGGTGACTATCCCTCTTGAAAGATTATGTAATCTTAGGCTCAATTTTTATGTTTCCTTTCTACATTATAAACATTGCCTTTTTATTTCTTTTGGTGTGGGAGGCTGTGTTAAGGCTGGAGACAGGAGCCAAATCAGGCCCTGACTTGTGCCTCCTTGAAATCTAAAAGGCCAATAAGACCTAATAGATGGAAAAGTTGAGTAGCACTGAGAAAGGGTCTGAGCTATGTGCCTCCTGCTCACCTACGTAACTTCTCACAAAGGTTAGTTGGGAACAAAACAATATGGGCTTTAGCCATAAATCCGTGACAAGGTCTTGTTGTTCCTGAACGAGTCATGCATGTAAATGCGTAAGGAATCTATCATGGGAACTTGCGGTAATTGTGTCAGGCTTGTGATTGATGATTGTTTCTCTATCCTTAGTCTAGCTACAACCATATATATTAACACACATAGCTGAATAAAGCGACACTGCATGGACAACCTCCTCTCTGTCCCTCCTGCCCTCATCTCTTTGCGTCTTTTTTTTCTAATCATCCTCTTACCCTCCTGACCCTGGTCGTGTTGTCGCGCGGGCCGCGACACTTTGGCGTATTTTAAGTGTAAATTAGCCAGTTTCAAGGAGATATTTTAGTAACAAACCCTTGTTCACATTTTACTGGCAAAATGGCACAACATCTTAGGTGTTACTGGGCCATGATCATTAGGCTTATTTTAGTTGCTTGACTATGTATTAAAACTGTATTTTCTTTTGGGGTTATACCTTGAGTCCAATATTAATCTGTTTTTGAAATAAATAGTATATTCTTTAAAGATTATTTATTTATTTATTTGACAGAGAGAGATCACAGTATACAGAGAGGCAGGGAGAGAGAGAGAGGGAAGCAGGCTCCCCGCTGAGCAGAGAGCCCGATGCGGGACTTGATCCCAGGACCCTGAGATCATGACCTGAGCTGAAGGCAGCGGCTTAACCCACTGAGCCACCCAGGAGCCCTAAATAGTATATTCTTATTTTCTGTTTGAGTTGTAGGATTTCTTTATTTAGCATTTGGTTACATTTATTTTAAAAAATTCACAAGATGACTAAAAAAGGTAAAATTGAGAAACAAGATTAGGAGTCAAATGACATCAAATATTCTTATCACTTTTTGGAATTTTTTCTTGGTGACTGAACTGCAATAAATTTTTAAAATTATTTTTTTTTCCATTTGGCAATTTGGAGATCTATTTCTTACTCTCTTTCTTTTTTTAATTTTATTTATTTATTTGACAGAGAGAGAGAGAGATCACAAGTAGGCAGAGAGGCAGGCAGAGAGAGAGATGAAGCAGGCTCCCTGCTGAGCAGAGAGCCCCATGTGGGGCTCATTCCCAAGACCCTGAGATCATGACCTGAGCCAAAGGCAGAGGCTTAACTCACTGAACCACCCAGGTGCCCTATTTCTTACTCTTTCTCTGAGCTACTTTTATTCATCAGCCCCAGGCTGATGGTTACTGTCGAGACGTAGGCCTCTGAACGGGAATACCAATACTGGAAAATCTATGCATGTTTCCTGAACTGGTTTCCTGATCAAGGAAGACTTCAATTCACAAATGTAAACTGGTAGGCATAGAGATGACTGAGGATCACACTGAGCCTTACTTAATGTAAGCTGGCAGCTGAAAAGTATGGTTAAGACTTTGGGTAGAACAGTTAACTGGGAGTCCTGTGGTAAATGAACTCAGGAGAGAAATGCTGAACCCTTTGCTGATGATCATAAGAAAAGAGGTCCTAAAATGCAAAGTTATAGCCAAACTAGACAGGAGGTAATTCTTACCTTAGGAAGTAAATTATTTTAGAAAATAAATTTTATTCTATTTTTGAAACTAGGAACCAGAAGCAGTTGCTTTGATTTGAATGGCCTGTTTTCTAAGAAGTACAATGAACAATTGTACTACCTTTTATTTTGCATTCTATTAATGTATATGGATGAATGTTCTAAGAGAAAATGATAAAATAATATTTTTATGAAGGAATTTACTACCTTACATTCCTTTTTGAGACAAGGTGACATAAAAATTATAGTGGGTAATTTGTGAATCATATATATTACAGAGAAGATATATGAAAAGGAAATTTAAAAATCAAGTAATATTTAGAAATGGATTTATTTATAATATAAACCTAATATGTAATTCTTCCTTTATAATGACATAGGCAGAACTTTTAGGAATTCTCAGTTGTCTGTACTGATCTATTTTACTCATATTTATTTAGATAACCCATATTTTATCCAATTGTATAAATCATTTCTATTTTATCTTATTTCCACTCTAGCCATAGTCTTGCTGCTATGACCTTACACTGGGATTGTGTTCACCTATGTCTTCAGACACTCTCTTTTGTTGGAGATAAACTTATAATCCTTGCCTTCTTATTACTTTCCCTCTTTAGCTTTTCAGAGATGACATATTTCCCAATGAAATTTTCATTGGCTTTCTCATCTCCCGAACTTCCCTTTCATGGTCCTAATATTTCTGGACCTTTGGGATTATTTTTATTTCTAGATCTTTGCTTCTTCACTCTCCGTTTACTTTAGGAAAGACTCTTGTCCTCTTGAAATCATTGTTTCCCCTATCTTTAACTTTTTTATTCATACCCTCCAAATAAATGCTTTTGATATCTAAAATATATTATATAGACTTCAGTTGCTGACAGTAAGAAACTACTTTAACTATTTTAAGCAAAAATGGATTTATTATCAGGTAGCTTAAGTGTCTGAAAAACTACTGGAGTGACTGGAGAAATCACAGTGAGATATGACTACCCACCTATTAAATTGGCTAAAATGAAAAATACTGACTATGCCAAGTGTTGGGGATGTGGAGAAACTGGAAATCCATATGCTGCTGGTCAGAATGCAAAACTGTACAACCACTTTGGAAAAAAGTTTTGGAGTTTATTAAAAATTTTAACATATAGCTACCATATCACCCAAGGGCCTACTATCTGAATATTTACCCAAGAAAAAAGAAAGCATATATCCATACAAAGACTTGTACATGAATGTTTACATCATTGTTACTTAAAATAGTAAAAACTTCTAAGCAAACCAAATGTTTATCAATTATAAGTGGATAAAAGCATTGTGGTATATTTATACAATGGAAACAGAAATACAGATCTAATTTTTCTCAGCAGTAGGAAGGAATAAATTGATACATAAAACAAAATGGGTGAATACAATATTTATGCTGAGTGAAATAATATGCTGAGTGAAATAATTCAGACAAAAAATAGTGTGTATTATACTCTTTATTTATATTGTTTGATTCCATTATACAAAATTCTAGAAAATGCAAATTAATCTATAATGGGAGAAAGTAGATCAGTAGTTGCCCATAGATGAAGACTGTGAGGAAGGACAGGAGGCAGGGATTACAAAGGACACAGCATAACTTGTGCAAGTGGTGGTTATATTTGTTATCTTGATTATTATGATGGTTTCATGAGTGTATACATATGTCAAAGTTATCAAGTTGTATTTTTTAATATTGTGCAGTTATTATATGTCAATTATTCCTCAGTGCAATTATGAAAGCAGAAAAGAATAATGCCTGTAAATGAGGTTTCTTTACTTTTTCTAAAACTATCCCTGAAGTCATGTCTGTTTTATCACCTTGTTTTACTCTATCTGATTACCTAGGGGAGATCTGTTTTTCTCAAAATGTCTCAGATACTTCCTTCCATGGGGACTCAATCCTCCTCTAAAAAGAAAAAGAGATTATGCTATCTAAATCTTAAGCCTAGCTCCAGGTTTTATGTGTGTTTAAGGTTAATATTTTTTATTTACTTTAATCTTTTTTTATCCCCTTTTATAATTTTTTTGTTGATTCCTCAGTTTTTTCTTAATTGTGTAAAGTATCAAAGTTGTACTATATAGAGGCAAGCTATTAAAAAAATTACTGGTGTTGGGGTGCCTGGGTGGCTCAGTGGGTTAAGCCTCTGCCTTTGGTTCAGATCATGGTCTCAGGGTCCTGGGATTGGGCCCTGCATTGGGCTGTCTCTCAAATAAATAAATAAAATCTTAAAAAAAATTACTATTTCTAAAAGTTATTTTATATATTTATTGTATTTTATTTTGTTTTTATTATTATTATATTCTTTTAAAAAATCAAATTCCTCTAAAAACTACTCTGTTTAAAATGAGAAATTTATATTTCTTTAATATTGCCTCACTTTACAGGAGAAAATACATATTATTGACTGTTTTTTCAATATAGTTGAGTTGTGTGAGATCATTTAAAAGAAACTGAGTAGAGTGGGAAGATGCAAAATTATCTTATTTTAACTTTTTATTTTATTTTTTTTTTAGAGAGAGAGCGAGAGAGCGCGCGCACAAGTGGGGGAGGGGCAGAGGGAGATGAAGAGAGAGAATTATTTGAGTTTTTTAAAACAACACTTAGGTTTTAAAGAATTTTAAGATGTTCTTTAGAAATAAGAATTAATTTTGCTTGTTAATCTTATAGTAGACCCTTAGTTTAGGATAGACTGGAGATATAAACTAGTCATAGACTTTCTAATTTCTTTTCTCAGGATTGAAAGAGGGGAAATTTTGGGGTTGCTATCCTTCCCCCCAATTGATGCTATAACTCTCTCAATGCTTCATAAAATATCCTAGAGGTTGCATGCACTGGTCTTTTTTTTTTTTTCCTTAAATACATGAACTGTTGCTATCAGTGCTGCCCCACCTGTTGCAGGATGTTTCTACTCCAATCACATCTTTCCTATACCCCAGCTGAGGATCTGAAACAGCCTGTTTACTGTCAGACACTCATGTTGCAACTACCAAGGTCAAGGTCTTGTTTGTCCATTTTGATGATGACTTTTCACAGTGTACCCTATTGTTATTTTGAAGAAAGAAGTCTGATTTGGTCAAGGACTAGTTATTGGGATGTCTTAGTACCTGGAACACCAGCTCTACTTTTGTGATTCCATTCTTTTTACTCCATGAAGAAATACATTCCCAGTGAATTTTTTCAGTACCCTGACCCAAGTTCTGTTTCTTCCTACCACTCACTTCTGTTGAGTAACTTTTTTCTAAGTTCCTCCAGCAAGATCCATCTTTTATTTTATGCCCCTGTTCTGTACTTTTTCTATAATATTCTTAGTAAAAGGATATTTTGATGTTAAAAGTGCTCATCAAATCATCACCTGGTTTTGTAGCTTTATTTGCCTTTGTTCAAACTAAGCTTTTGAGTTTATCTCATATATTACAGGTACTGAGTAGATGCCAACCTGTCTCATAGTAATGTCACAAAGGCTGCAAAGGAATCCTCAATGTCATATAATTATGATTTCCAAGGGGAGCATTTGATCTCTTTTGGGCTATAGTTCCAGAAGTAGGATATTTGCAGAGGTCAAAAGAGCTGGCATTGCATGGGGAAGGATGTCTTTCTCCCTAAAGCTAGGGATTGGTTTTGACAATATCATAGGGCCCATCTATGTTGAAGTAGGCAACAGTTAGCCAAACAAATTGAAATAACTTTGAAATTCATTGATTGACTTGGAATACCTTTCACATAAAAACCATAAACATCTTGTCTAGCAGTTAGGCTCTCTTGTTTGGAGAAAATATAGTCCAAGAATTCCAAACAAACTCAAAATACATTTGCCATCACTGCCTTGGACCCAGAGCCAGTGCTGCAGCTAGAAACTGAGGACTTGAGT
The DNA here is from genome assembly GCA_004024625.1 of Mellivora capensis. Taxonomy (NCBI): domain Eukaryota; kingdom Metazoa; phylum Chordata; class Mammalia; order Carnivora; family Mustelidae; genus Mellivora; species Mellivora capensis. Next base: position 8,825 of record PISX010008816.1, on the reverse strand, counting down.
TAGGATTGTGTAAAGTCTGTGGGGGAAGTAGATTATTAATTTACCCATGAAACCATAACCTCTTGGGCTAGAATGTCAGACAAGATGCTGTGATATGCACTTGATGAGAATTAAAATGTTTCCTGGCCAAATGGCATCATCATTTACTTAAATTGATCAAGTCTTTATTTAGATGACTGTCTTCTATTTATTACTTTCTTGGTAGAGGCTAAGTTTGCAAATCCTACAAGTATAATTTTGTAAACTGCCAACTAAATAATTTAGATTGTAAAGTACAGTTTTCTCTTTTTGAACTTAGGTTGTCTACATTATGTGTCAGTTTTTTCTATTATTGGAACCAGTGTGGATATCAGGTAACTAATCTCCACATTTATTTAGAAAATCTTTTAGGACTATTCAAAAGAATGAAATGTCTCACAAATTGAAAGATGAATAATAGTTTTAACAGATGTCAACTCATATCTGAATTAAGTTTAACGGCATTAATGGAAACTTTGTCCAAGTAGTTTTTAAGTTTTGCTGCCTGAGTCCTCTCAACCAGTTCAATATATGTAAACAGTAAAGATGAAACAATATTCCTTATAAATTAGAAAATTATGGGAATTTGGTAGTTTGGAAGATGTTGGGATCCATTGAATAATTAATTAGATTAGATTAAGAATTTTCTAAATTCTAAAATCTAAATAATTAGATTAAGAAATTTCACTTCTATAGACATTATTTTTGAGTTATCAATACAATCTTTTATGTGATTAATGCACTTTAAAAATGGCTTTTATTTGTAATATTGTGAAGCTATAATTTTCTATTTTATGTAATACCTTGAAGTTCAAGTATTTTTAATAAAAGGATCTTTTTATAGTTTAGGCATGAACATTTGAAAAGAAATATTTTGTACTGGAATCATTGGATGACTTTAAATATCTAGACTTTTGTTAGTGCCAGTATTAAAAAATAAAAATTAAATATAATTACTATAAATAGAAGAATCTTTTCAGTCATATGGTTTGAAAGTAGTTTAATATTTCCATGCTGGGCACCCTTTTGCCAAATTTAATGAAAATCAGCATGATAATTAGCAGTTAATGTTTGAATTCTGCTATTATCTTCATGAGTACTAAAATGACAGAGATTCAAATAGCAACTAACAAGCTAGTCTTATCTATATCACATTCCTTATGTGAATCAGAAACTGGCATGGGCCTTCAGTAAAAGTTTTATCCTTTGAAAGTGACTTTGTTTTCTCTGTTTCTGTGACAGTATATTGGATTAGAATTGCCAGCTAACAGTTTAGTAACATTCTTTCCAATTCAGTATATTCAATTCAGTGAATATTAGTGTATGGTATTGTTCTGAGAGATTCAAGGCAGAACTCCATGATTTGACTTGCAGCTTTCTGTAATGAATCCATGAAAGAGATATGCCTATACCAATGTTTTTATTCATTGATCTCCATGAATACAACGAATGGAAGAGCAATATTATTTTGTTTTCTTGTATTTATATGATATATTATTTGCCTTTGAAACTATTATCATTCCTGTTTTGGATTTCTTTATGATATTTAGAGTCAAATATTTTTATTAGCACAGTGTTTGAAAAGTCTTGGCTTTCAAGAGAATCATAAGAACTTGATCTCTTGCTAACATACTTTTTCTTTTTTAAAAAATGATATATATTTTTAAAATTTAGTGTGACTAATCTTGTGAATGGTAACACTCTATATTGTTCTCTAGATTTCAAATATGATGTCATTTTTTATAGACCCTTTTGCAGTGCCTTCACCCATTAATCACTCTCTCAGTTGGTCTTGTCATAGCAATCATGGTGGACCTTATCTATGTCATGGTGGGAAACATTTGGAGTTACCATGGTGACTGACTGGGAGCACTGTGACAGGTTTTTGGGTTGAAAGGCTTTAGAAAAAACGTTAGCTAGAAACAGACTACTCTTTTGAGAAAACTGAAGTGAGATCACAAATTTGGTATTTTTGTACTTAGAAAATAATGCCTAACCAAAAAAATGATACATATTTTCTCAGAGATATTCCTAAGGGAAAGCATTTTGAAGTAAATTCAAATTTAGAGTAAATTCAAAGTAATTTCAAATAACTAAAAATATAGTAGTCTTAAATTGTGTAAAGGCAGAAGAAATTTACCACTAATCTAGAAAAATTAAGATTCCATTTAATAGTTGCTTATTACTTTAACTTTCCTCTTCTAATCTATTTCAAATCAGTAGATTCTTTAAAATTCTACCTTCCATTTTTGTTTTCATGACAAACGTTACTTGAATTACTTTGAAAAATAAAATACCAAATCTCCTGTTCCATATCTTGGAGGTTAGTGAGGGAAACTGAAAAATATAGGCAATTTTGTGATAAATAGTGATGGAACTCTTATAGGAGCAAATACAGGCAGACTACTTAACCCAGCCTGAGGGGTTGGATATTACTGAGGAGGTTTAGTAATATTAATCTGAGTCCTGCAGTCTAAGGGAGCTGAATGAAAAGAGGGTCTCTTATGTAGTGTTCAGCATGTACTGAGGCTCTTTTGCTTCTCAATTTTTAGGAACAAAAATAACTTAGAATATTTAAAGCAGAGTGTGAGGAGATTCTGATGAGTGAATAGGCTGGAAGAGTAAAGAGATACTATATCAAACAAGGTACTTATATGGCCATGCACAGGAATTAGAACTTTATTTAGAAGGCAGTGAGGTTTAAGTGTTGGTTTTAATCAGAAGCATTATAAAAATAGATTCAAATTTTAGAAAGATTACACTGGCAGTCATAGAGAATGAATTGGAGTGGGATACACAGGAATCAACATGACCCACAAAGAAATGTATTAGCTTTCTATAACTGCTATAACAAACTACCTCAGATTTTGCAGCTTAGAACAAACATCCATTTGTGATCTCACTGTTTCTGTGGGTTAGAAGTCCAGTGGCAGGTTATCTCAGCTGGTTCTTTGCTTAGGGTCTTATAAGGCCCAAATCAGGATGTTGGCAGAGTCATGTTTTTTAAGGAGGTTTTAGGGAAGAATCTGTTTCAAGCCCATTCAGGTTGTTGAGAGAATTCAGTTCCTTGAAGGTGTATAGAGTGAGGTCTCTGTTTCCTTACTATCAGCCAGGAGAGGCTCTCACAGCTACTTAAGACCAGCTACATTCCTTCTCATGTATCCTACTCCATCTTTAAATCTGCAACAGCATGTTGAATCCTTCTTGCATTTCAAATCTCTGACTTCTGACACTACCCAGAGAAGGTTCTCTGCTTCTAACAGTTAATGTTATTAGATGAGCCCACTCAATAATTCAGGATAATCTCCCTATTTTAAGGTGCATAACCTTAATTAAATCTGCAGAGTCTTTTTTGCTATGTAATGTGACATACTCACAAATTCTAGATATCTTTGAAGCACAAATTAGGGCCTGGATATCTTTGGGAAACAATTCTGCCTACACTAAGAGGTCATTGCTCTAATCCAAGAAAATGATGATTGTGACCTAAACCACATTCTTGGCAGTGAAGGAAAAGTAATTAGACCCAAGAATCAGATCAATAAGATTTATTAAGTAGTTAGATGTGGAGAATAAAGAAGGAAGTATAATCGCTCCACTAAAATTATCTTTTAGTCTTCCTTCTTCCAAGAGTATGCATTTACAAGTCCCCACATGTCCATATGTCAATGTCTCTCCAATCATTTTGGCTTTTTGAAGCTCATTTTTCAGTAGATACATTAGGCAGTGCTCATGGGAGCATTATGCTCTCAGTTTTTGCATGTTGATAACAAATTTTATGTTACCTTTATACTGACAGTTGCTTTGGCTGCATTTAAAATCTTTGACTCACAGGTTGTTTCCTTGACTGTCTTAAATATGTTACTGTTTTCTCTTGGCATAAAGCACTACTGTTGAAAAGTCTGATAAAAGTCTTATTTTCATTTCCCTTAAAGGGCTCTGGTTTTTGCCTGGGTCCCTAAGATATAAATGTGTGTGTGTGTGAGTGAGTGTGTGTGTGTGTGATGGACATTGGGGAGGGATATGTTGTGAGGGCTGTGTGTTATGTAAGACTGATGAATCACAGACCTGTCCCCTGAAACAAATAATACAAAAAACTTAAAATGACATTAAGCCTTAAAAAAGAATAAATAAAATTTCAGAATTTTACTTGAATACACTTTGATTTTGTCCACTCTGGAAGTGTTTTCCCAGATAAGTACTGTATTTTTCATATATGTAGTTTTGATTTTTTTCCTAGAAGATTTTCTTGAATTGTAGACACTGATGTGCATTCTCTTCCACTTCTTTGGTTGTTTTCTTCATATAAGTACATTGATGTTTGACTATTCCATATTTTTGTCATTTTTCCTTGAATACTTTTCTTTCTTCATTGCTTAATTTTTAAAAATAAACCTTATTTTCATCTTGAGACATTATATATGGTGTTTATTCTCCTATTCCTTCAAATTTATTCTTCAATTCTGAAATAGCCTTTGATTCATTTCTATGCTTTCCTGAGGTCTTTCGCTTTATTTATGCAATTCATATCATTATTTAATATCATAACATTTCCTTAATTTTAGCTTGTTTTGAAACACTGGGTATTCTGGATTGTGTGTGGTCAACTGAGTACCACCAATACTTTCTATTCTCTGTATGGCTCCAGGTTAGAGTTTGACAACAGAGAATCTCACATGATACTTGGAATGTAGAATAAAATAGAAGTCATTATTTTGGGGATGTTGTGATTCTCAGTTGCAGTAGTTTTGGAGATCTTCCCACAGATTCCTATTTTATAGTTGTGGTCACTGGATTCAGTGGTTTCTCAGACTTTTCTGTGAGTGCTGACTTCTTTGCCAGCTCCACTGTTCTGGGCCACCATAGTGACTATATCTTCAGTTCTCTGACTAGAGCCTTCCAGCTTTCTGACTAGAGCTCCCACATCGATGTAAGGCCTAATTTTCTCATTAAACTTTGTATTCCTGTAATTGTTTTCATAGCTCTGTTTTCTTGAGCAACCCAGATAAATATATACTAGGTTACAGTTTTTAATTATTTTATACCCATGTCTTTCTGAGAGTGCCATATTATCTGCAGGGATGGTTTTCTACATCTTGTTTTCTTTTATATCTTTGTGTAAGGTTTCTGTGCATGCATGTGTGTTTGCATGTAGGTTTCTATTATTTTTTTCTTGGTCATTTATTAATATCAATATCAAATTATTTTCTTGAGCTTTTAAAAGGGAGAGAGTTTTAAAAGGAGAGAGTTTAATGTTCCAGTTATATTGTAATAGACCTTGAACTAGAAATCAGGAATCCTGATTCTTTTCTAAAGGCTTTATTTCCTCTACTGTGCTGCTCACAGATGAAATAAATCTTGTAAATTTTGCTGATATATCAAGAGAATCTCTTTCATCTATGCTATTTCTTATTTGTTTGGGCATACTTTCTCTGTCTTACTACTTTCTCATTTGCCATCTTTTCTTTCTTTCCTTCTCTTTTTAACCATAGCTACAGAAATAGAAGCTTTTCAATGAATCTGATGCCATTGCTACAAAATGTAGAAGATCTTTTATGGAAACATTTTTTTCAAATGCTGCTGTGCTCTACTCCAGTTTTTCTGTTCTCTCTTGCTTATTTCCAGACTAAGAGAGCATAGGAATCTCTTTGCAGGAAGCAAATACATTAGTAATTCTCATGTATATAAAATGCAAATTTTTATGAAATATTATTTAATTAGTAATAATTGAAAAGAATAATGAGATTTTATACAATTTATTATTTTATGTTTTCTTAAAAATCTTTTAAAACTTAAAAAATAATTACATGTAAGTTAAAAATAACTTTCATACATTAATTCTTAAATATATGTAATGTTTAGTATGGAAAAGATGTTCAAAGAAAAGTAAAACATTTCCCTACACAGTGGAAAACAAAGGAAGCAGCATGTAATTTAGTGATAAATATCTCCGAGGACTTCCTAATTACTTTCTAATATGGCATTTATATTTAGAAAATTAATTTGCCTATTTTTAATGGTCCCACATCCAATTCTAGAAATATGCTTTTAAGACATTATTGCTTAAATTATAAAAGAAGCATTAACAGAGTAAATTTTTAAAATCAGAATTTGCACATTTGAGCATTTCACTAGGGTTTAAGACCTTTCCTAGACCTTTGATTTGCTGTATGTAAGGAAAAAAATTACATATTAAACGTTTGCCAACAGTTTCCTAATGTGCATTGTAAATACATGATTACATCTGTTTCTTCATATGAGTCTCATAGTGCACACTTAGGGGGCTTTTCTTCTACTGGAATTCAATTGATTTAATTAGCCAAGTCTCACTAATGTGCTAATTGGGAGACAGACTTTTTAGCATTCGCCTGAGATTAGATTGCATTCACGGACTCATAATTATTTTGATGGCTTGCCAGTGAAATAGATGAACTGTGTACCAGCTAAATTTTTAATGAAGTTAACTTTTACTTTGATTCTTATGTAATTTCTCTCTTTATCTTGTATACAAGGTAATTTCTCTAAGTGTCTTTTGTTTTATTTATTTTTTTCATTTGTCACTCTCTAATATGCCACATCTTGAATATTTTAATAACTTTTTTTTTGGATATTTACAAGACTGAAATGAAAAAGGCAAAACAATGTTGATTTGAAAACCTAATGCAGGGGAATAGTAGTATGAAAAATTATATATTAGAGCCCATTTGTGACATGAAATATTTTACCTTAAGTTCTTAATATTTCACATACTATTATAATTTCTGCTCATTTTTTCCTATATTACATCATCTAAGTTCATGGTTCTGATTCTAATAAACCACTATTATGACCTTGCTATGTTCCAACCACTGTGATAGCATTTGGGATACAAAGAGAACTGTGACTTTCCTCTAGAAGAATTTCATCCAAAAGTAGAATTAATGACTTTACAGAAAAGTTCTGAGGCACATAGGGTTTTTAATAAACTTTTTGGGATTTTTTTTTCCATTTATATGTACATTAAACCTATAATTTAGTGTCATGATGAATGCCCCATATTTTTTCATTTTTTTCCCTTAGAAATTACAAGGTTCTGATCTTTTTTTCTTAAACAGGTATTTTAGAGATTTTTTTGCATTTAGAGAAAAGTATATAAAAAGATATATAGGTATAGGGGTGGAGTTAAGATGGCAGAATAGTAGGGGTCCCTGAATTTAGCTCCTCCTTCAAACACAGCTAGATCAACATCCAGCTATTTTGAACAACTAGAAATATGATCTGAGGATTAAGAAAACCATCTTCACAGTTAGAGGGAGAGAACATGGTAGATGTGAGGTTGGGAGCTATGAATTGGGGGAGAGGAAAGCTGGGGGACTGCAAATGTGAGGGAACCCTTTCACTGAGCAAAGTCAGGGAGAGGGAGAGAGTGGGACAGAGAGAACATAGTGAATAAGGATCACACAATAAGCCCCAGTGAGGAATTCCCTTGCATTGCCCAGGGAGCCATGGCTCCCCTTCCCAGTATTTTGCCTCTCCAAGGACAAAAGGCCAGCTGGGAGGCCCTGAGTGGTGCTCAATAGCAAGGTCAGAGCTAGTGCGGAGGGCAGAAAACCTCTTAACTTTAGGCTGTGAGCCACAATATACTTAAACCTCTGTATGCACCCCTTGTGGCTCCTTTTCTGGGACAGAACTGAGCAGAGAGCAGAGACATGGGTAGACTGTGGATTACCTGGCTGCTGCTTTTTGCTATCTGCTGCAATAGATTCAAGCCTCTGTGACTGCTTTTCTAGGACAGAACAGAGTAGAGGACTGAGTCACCCATAATGGCAGATAACCTGGTTTCAGCTTTACCCGGAGTGTTACAATAAACTCTAGGCTCTGCCCGTGCATTGTAAGACTGCTTTTTAGGGACAGGATGGTGGTGGGCTCCTCTGAGCCTCCTCTGTGGGCAGGAGTGGGCCTAAACCTTACCATGCTCTTTAAAACTTGGAGTTTTGAAACCCAGGTGCTAGCCAGAGTTCAAATATAGGAGATCTGTGGTTCTGCATGGTGAGCCGATGGCCCAGGCACAGACAGGTTAGGGCAGGGAACTGATGAAAGCCAGGGACACAGGAGATTGTTTACTTTTCTAAGAGGGCCTCCTGAAGAGCAGTAGCCAGGAGTTCCCCTCCCCAGGGACAAGTCGGTAGGGTAAATCCATATTTTTCCTTCTCTCTCAGCTGGATTTCAGAAAGAAATACAGCACCTCCGGGGGAGGCTGGAGTTCCCTACACTAAACCCTGACCCCCTGTGCTTTGTATGGACATCTTTACAAGGGCAACTTGGCTTGTGAGCCAGTCCAGCAGGCCTCTCCTTCAGAAACCAACAGAGGTCGCCTACGTCTATCAAGTCTACTGATTAAAGAATGCTCCAAAACATTAGGTTCCAGTGGCAATAGAAGCAGGCTTCTTTCTTCTTTTTTTTTTATCCTCTTCTTAATTTAAAAAACATTTAGTGTTCTTTTTCTATTTCTTATTTTTTATTCTTTATTCTTTATATTTAATTTAATTTAATTTATTAAAAAAAATTTTTTTTAATTTGACAAAGACCACAAGAAGGGGGTAGCAGGAGAGGTAGAAGCAGTCTCTCTGGACATGAACAGACATTTCTGCAAAGAAGACATCCAGATGGCCAACAGACACATGAAGAAGTGCTCCACATCACTCGGCATCAGGGAAATACAAATTAAAACCACAATGAGATATCACCTCACACCAGTCAGAATGGCTAAAATTAACAAGTCAGGAAATGACAGATGCTGGCGAGGATGTGGAGAAAGGGGAACCCTC
>PISX010008815.1:15772-80084 GCA_004024625.1 Mellivora capensis | reverse complement strand
GTGAGATTAAGAGTCACTTATGGTTTGTCTCCCTCCCAATCCCATCTTGTTTCTTTTCTTCTTTTTCTGCCCCCCTAGTCCCCCATGTTGCATCTCCACTTCCTCATTTCAGGGATATCATATGATAGTTGTCTTTCTCTGATTGACTTATTTCACTAAGCATGATACCCTCTAGTTCCATCCACGTCGTTGCGAATGGAGCATAAGACTTATTTTAAACAGTGAGTACTCTCTGCACGTCATCGTTGTTTCAGAATTTTGCTTTTTTTTTGTTAAATTTCTTCATTAAAATAATCTGTGACACTAGTTAACAATTTCAAAGCAATGTTTCAAGTGGTCGGAAGACACCAGTGATTTTTTTCTGTTGCCCTAGGCCTTTATTATTATAATGGATCATGTTTGTGAAGACATCACAACATTATAAACAACTGCCATAAAAAAGCAGATTATACCATGTAAAATGATCTACTATATCCTTGTTACGATGACTTTACTGTAGCACTGGCCCAGGATTAGTATTACAAATTGAAAATACAGTGTATATAAATTATTTTGAGACAAGGTCACTGAACAGGCCAATATTCCATCATACAGTCTTGGTCCTGTAAGTCACTAAGATGACTTTTAAAGGTTAAAAAGTCAAAAACAAGTTTGGGACTTGAATGTGCCATGGATTTGGCAAACAGTTTCAGGGGACATAAACTGGAAAAAAATATTTCAGGTAGGAAGAATACTTTCTTTCTTCATTTATGGAACAATAACACTTTAACCTGTACAATGAAAGATACTCTAATTTCATCCACAACGTACAATCAGGGAGTAATGCTCAAGTGTTCCCAGATTAATGCAAAAATGGATTCAATTTAGAAACACAGTACCGCGAATGCTCTAACATTAGCAGCCCTCATTACTTACAGTTTGCGAAACTGACAAGAGCAAATGCCAATCAAATAAATAACTTGTATTTAGATAACCCAGGTCCAGTGGGGAGTTTCTGAAGAAGAAATTATTATTTCAATGCCAAGTCACGCTTACAGCTTTGAACAAGTAGCAAAACACGGGCATGTTTCTCAAATGGATTTCACAGCATCGGTGCAAAAGCCGGAGGGGATGGCTTAGTTTTTTAAGCCTCAGATTTGAAATACCTAGACTCCCCGCCAACTATGGCGTTAAATCCTCTGTGGAACCACAGCTTCAAATGCTATCAGGAGAGACTCAACTCTTCATCCCTCTGAGACTGATAAATTGAAAGCCATGAAGTTTAGAGGAAATGGAGGGGAGCCTGCAGCCTCTTGTACCCCCCTGCACAACCCACACAGGAAGACTCCATTTGTAACATCGCTTAACGTGCCATTTGAGGCTGTCTCCTTGGTAAGACTGGACGATGATGTTTTTAAGACATTCGGAAATCTCACAACCCAGCGATGGACCATTTTTATAAACACTTAAACCAAATTTTAGACAGCTCCAAGTGGAAGGAAAACCTGACTTTTAATTCCCATTTAAGACAGTCAAGGAAATGCTAAGTACTTCCTTTAAAATGCATTATAGGTATCTGGCCAACTCTTTATAATTCCTGTAGAAATTTCTGAATCACAGATTGCCTTCTTTTTGCTGCTTTGTACATTTCTGGACTGCCTCCTCCCTGACATCACTGAATGGATGCTGGGTAAATGCCAATTAAAGAAAAGAATTTTACTCAATCTGCAAACTATTCTGCCTTTCTCTCACATCCCCACCCTCATTCGCAAACCTTTATTAGACAAAGTAGAACACTCTAATTTTCTCGGGGTTTCAGATAAAGGGAGCCTCAGGAAGATTAAATGAGTACACCAAGGCTGATGGGTTGTTGGCCTACGTTTTAAAAATCTACGTCTTTAGAATCTCCCTGAGAGTCTATTCTATCCTACTGATAGTTTTAAGTTCTACTTAGCAACATAAACATCCTACCAAAGAAAATTATGTAACGGGGCCTAAACTTAAATAAAAATAACAAATAACTAATTCTTCTATCAGTAAAGCTACATATTTCTGCTGGTATGTATAATAAATAAAAGAATGAAAAATTGGAGAGGATGCTAGGAAAACCCTGGACCATTATTTTTTAAAGATCTGCTACCCAATTAATTCGTTGGTATCTCCTTTCACTTAGATTTACCTCAAAATAAAGCATAAGGATCGAGTTATATGAAAACTTAAGAGTAACATGAGGGTACTTCTGAGACTAAACTCAAAACTATTCTTCAGGGACACCTGGATGGCTCAGTCAGTTAAGCATCTGCCCTCAGCGCAGGTCATCCCAGGGGCCTGGGATCGAGTCCCGCATCGGGCTCCTTGCTCAGCGGTGAGCCTGCTTCTCCCTCTGCCTGCAGTTCTCCCTGCTTGTGTTCACTCTCTCTCTGACAATAAATAAAATATTAAAAAAAAAAAAAACCATTCTTCAAATGTTAGTCAACGAAAAATCAATCCATTAGCAACCCAAATGCCCAGAGTATGTCAACATCTTCAAGACAGAGCTGCAGACATGACTCTAAGTTTAGGTTAACTGGAGAGCGGACCCACTATTTTAACGGATGCTAAAAAGCCCCCACTAAGTCAGATTCCACGGTGGTGGCATATTAATTATCCTAATTATAAATACCCTTGGGGAAGCGGACCTATTGAGACCCTTTCGCAGACATTCCCACTATAGTGCACGACGGGCCGGCTGGGAACCCGGGGATCCAAGGTGGCGGACTTTCCCGCCATCCTCACTGCGGCCTCCACGTCACCGTCGGGAAACTGAAACTCTCCACCCAGGAACTTCCTAATTGGGAACTGCCCATCACGGACCTCCCCCGCCCCATGCCTTCCGATCACCACATACCTTGCCATTGGACTCGAGCCCACGCCTCATTCTGGTCCGATACACTTTCCCCGCCCCATATCCTCCCATCACCACGTACCTTATATGGGCGCAAGGCTATGCCCTACCTCACCCCGATAAAAGGACCTCGCCAACTGCCTCCTAGCGCGACTTCCCCAACTCTCTCTCTCCCTGAGTCGCAGAACCTCGCCCGAGGGTGCTTGCAATAAAGTTCATCTCTCGGATCCATTTGCCTTGTAGCCTTTCTTACTATCCCTGGGCGGGACCAACTTAACAGTATAATTTAGCCATTTTCCCCAACCAACAGATGAGTTGCATTTCGCTGTTAGGATTTTTGAGTTCAAGTGGGGAGAGAGTACTATTAGAAAAAGGGTAGACTAGGGGCGCCTGGATGGCTCAGTGCGTTAAAGCCTCTGCCTTCGCCTCGGGTCATAATCCCAGGGTCCTGGGATCGAGCCCCGCATCGGGCTCTCTGCTCAGCGGGGAGCCTGCTTCCTCCTCTCTCTCTGCCTACTTGTGATCTCTCTGTCAAATAAATAAATAAAATCTTTAAAAAAAAAAAAGAAAGAAAAAGGGTAGACTTAGTGGAGGTGACAAAGTTCAGGCTCTTTTGGCCAGAAGAAACACAAATGACTTCATTACAAGGGAGGACCTACAGGGAGCAGTGGGCACTGAGACCAAACTTTCATGCACTGTATTACACAATTTTTCGCTGAAGCCATGTCCTGGCTCCTTATACAGCAAAAATACTGAGGCTCAGTTCAGGGGCTAATGAAAATTAATTGAAGGCACGACATATGTTTCCCTTGCTTTCTTATCCTATTTCCCCTCCTCCTTAAATTTCACAAGGCATTAGCTTATCCTGATTATACCAGCAGAGATGACTTGTTCCTCCTCCAAAATCCCATAGTGGGAATTTATAACACTTCTCTTCAATTGCACTTTCCTGCCTTGGGATACTTCTTCCAGACCATCTTAAGCTGTTTAAATTGTGTATTTGATTTCATAGCAATGAAGCCTTGAAGATTTTGAAAAACCTTGCAACTCCCACCAAGTTAATGCTTTCAAAGTCCGGATAAATCTTTAAATGCTTGTCAAAATTACTTGATGATGTGGCTTCCTTTGGCAAAAGTCAGGTATTCCAGAGCCTCAAAGGGATTCCTGGTTCATGCTGGCCCATGTGCGTAGACAACCACACTGTCAAAATGAGCAATCTCTACCATGCATGTTGCTAAAAACAAGGCACAAGGTCTAAAAATGAAGTTGCTTATGCGATAGCTTCTATCACCAAACCAAGAGTTAATTATAGTCTTGGCTCTTCCCAGAAACAGAACCTTAACCCACTCAATCAGGAATCTCCTGATCAGCGCCAGTCAGGTAATCTGCCTGGTGGTCCCCCTGAGGTCCCCAGAAAGGAAAATAACCTTGGAGTAATTGACCTACTCTTTTGCCTGTTTTAACTTTCCTTGTCCCCACCCCATTCTCCCTATAGAAGTCTGAATCTGTGCAGCTTGTCCGAGCTCCCTTCCATCTGCTAGATTGGATGCTGCCCAATTTGAATCAATTTTTGTCAAACGAACTCAAATTCTTCAATATGCCTCACTTTATCTTGTAACAGTTCTGTGGTCAGAAGAGAGAATGAAAGGAGGAAGGAGCAACCACGTGAAGGTACCTGTGAGTCCCGAGAGCTCCGCCATTTTCCTGCTACCTCTGGACACGCTGGGAGGCTCCTGATGGATCCGCAGCTTTTGCATTAGGAGCTTTCAGACTTCATCTGAGAGTTTCTTCTTCCGGGCCAGGTCTGACCTAGAAACCGGACCGGGTCTGACTTTGAAACCAGACTAGGGGCCCCTAGGAAACTGGACCGGTCTGACTTGGAAACGGGGCTGGGTCCTAAACTGGCCGTAGTGAGACTGGGTCTGGCTGAATTGGGTATAGTGTGAGAGTCTGGGTGAACACAATTTTGTTTTATGGCTGAATAAGCAGGGTAAGCTTACCAAAAATAATCTTGAACTGGGGCAGCTACAATGCAGAACTTTAAACTATTTTAGACAACCTTCTCTATTAAGGAGCTGCCCTAGAATAAAAGGGGTCTCAGTGAAGCACTATCATAAAGGGGAGAAAGAAGATAATTTTTCCTCCTCCATAGTTTCTGGGGACCAGGAGGAGACCAGCTGGGACACTCCACTCCCTCTGTAGCCTACACACAGAATCCTAGGGAAACTGGCAGAAGCTGGCAAATGGCAAGAATTCTTACCAAAATCAGCTTTCCTAGATCTCCATCTGTGGTGTCTGGTGAGAGAGGGAGGTAAAATTCTATTTTGTCCTTCCTTTCCAAACTCAGATTGGCAGGCAAAAAAGAATTGAAGAATTAGATCTTTGAATTTGCGACACAAGGATTTGCTTTTAGGTCCCACTGGCCGCCAATCCTTTCTCTCCTGGGTACAGCTGCTGCCTTCCTGTTTGTCTCATTTTGTGTCTTGAGAACTTGGCTTGGCACCTGTCAGGCTTGGGCCCAAAATATGGCCATGCAGAAAAGCAGGTTGCTCTCAGGTTGCTCTCAGTGTGTCCTACGGGCGGTTGCCAGCTCTCAGGAAAATTCGTCTTTCTTTTGGTTATCTTTGAGAGTGGCTCTGGATCTTGGGAGGGTCATATCCGTTGCACATTTTTTGAGGATGCCCCGTATATCTAAAGGGTTGTTCAATAAGGTCAGGAGCATTTACTGTTTGTCTCAGCTGAGGCCCATCGAGATATTCACAAAAGGATTGTTTTTCGTGTAGCTCTATGGTCCGAAGGAGGCCGCATTGAAAACTGATCATCAGAACTTCAGGGGAAGGTTTTAGGCCTTCTCCCCTTGGCTAAAACGAAGCTCTGTACCCAGAGGGAAAGAAAGCATGCTGAAGCCTTTGTAAAAAGGATTTACTAAAACTTTGCAAAGATACACACAGCCCTAAAGCTAGAACGCAGGAATATTCTGATTTCCATCTCAGTCGAAAATCGTCTCCCCATATAGAGATGCAAATTGAGGCTCATAGAGCTGAAAGGGCGGGTCAGCCAAGGAACACCACCAGGAGGGAACCCAATTCTTTGAGGAATTAAATACAGCTGTAGGCGTTACCCACATCAAGTCTTTACAGAAATGCGGCTCTGGAAACAATTCACAGGCCACGTGTTCTTGTTAGCACCCCCCCCACCTCCCCCATTAGTTACCAAGACGTGAGTAAACGTTTACAAAGGAAGTTTCCCACAATGTATTGCTTAGTGTATTTACTTAAAAACCGTCTTCACAATCTTTAATGTTTGTCAGTGTGTCCTTTCCTAACGCGACGTCTCCATCCCACCTTGACTCAAACACGAATTCAGCCCTGAAAGTCGTCGGGGACCAGGCGGAGGGCGTTCCAGATGGAACCCGCCTCGCCCTGCGCCCGCGGGAAGACGCGGGGCCCTTCGGGGCCCCCGCGGAGCCCGCGTCGCCGCCGTCTCAGCTCCGGATCTGCCATCCGGCAGGGCCTGCGAGGGCCGCGGCTGGAAGCAAGCGTGCCCCCGCGCACTCCGTATCCGCCCCGTCTCTGAGGCCGGGGATCCCGGGCTGCGTGTCGAATTTGGAACTTTTACTTCAACTCTTCATTTAAAGGACAGTGAGCGGAAACCGAGCGAAAATCGTCCTAACGCACCCCGGGGCTGCATAAACTCATTCTAGGCTCAGTCTGCCTTTCACACGGGGGAAAGCAAGAATTCGGCTATTAAAAAAAGAAAGAAAGAAAGAAAAAAGGAAGAAGAAGAAGAAATCTGCGTAGGGCCTCAAGAGACCCGGAAGCCTGAACCAAAGCGCGCGCAGCTCCCGCGGCCCGACGCGGCCAGGTCTCGCGAGAGTAGAGGGAGCCGGGCCGCGCCCCCGGGAAGTCGCCGGGGCCGCGGGCTGGGCGGGGCCCCGGGATCACGAGCTCCGCGGGCAGCCGGCGGCCCCGCCCCTCCCGCGGCGGGCGCGCGGCCATGGCGCGGCGGCGGAGCCTTCCCCTGCTTCTGGTGCCGCTCCTGCTCGGCGCGGGCCTCGCGCACTGCTCCAGCCCTCTGCCCCTGGTCCTCAACACTTGGCCTTTTAAGAATGCAACCGAAGCAGGTGCGGGGCGGCGGCCGGGGGCGGGGACTGCGCTGCGAGGGCTGGCCGGCTGGGGGGCGACCGGCCGGCGGACACCCCTCCCCCCACGGCGGGCACGCGCGCGGGCCTGGGCCAGCCCCCCGCAGCCTCCGCTCCCCGGCCCTCCCGCGCCTCCTGCACCGCGGCGGCTCTGGCAGTGGACCCCGAGCCCTGCCTGCCGCTGCCGCTTTCCAGGTCCTCGTCACGTCACGCTCCGCCCTCCGGCCCCGCGCCTGCTTGTTTTCCACCCTGTTGCTGGCCTGCAGCTGCTAGGGCCTCCCTGCTGTAGGCTCCTCCCGGGCGCCTCCGCTGTCCTACCTGACATCCATTCTCTGTCTCTTGTCACCTTTCCACCTGTCTAACCCTTCAGCTCTCCCCAGTACCCTGAACTCAGCTGCAGCTTTGCAAACGGCTATTAATTTTCCAAAGCACACATGCTTTTTTTTACATTTACTTCTTGTTGTTGGTACATGCTGGCATGATGTAGTTGCCACCGGGAAGTAAGTGTTTCGGTCTTGGCCGTTAAAATCATCTGTGAAGCTAGTTTAAATACCCGTGCCTGAGCCCTACCTCCTGAGATTTTCATTTAACTGCTGGAAACAGGATCTCTGTGTTGTTTAGGTTTGTTAAGGCTTCCTAAGTGATTTTGATTTGCAACCAAGATTGAGAACCACTTACCTATCACCTTTTTCAGGAAGCCTTCCTTGATTTACTGCCCTTATGCCCAATCGGAGTTACCTGCCTATCTTCTATGCTTTTGATTCAATCCTGTACATACCATGATCTTGTCATTTATTCATGTTTTGAGGCTTTGTCTCATTCATTCCAAGACCTACTACCCCAAGAGGAATTTCAGACTCCTCCCCTGTTGCTAATACAACTTATTGGGGCAGAATTGACCCGGGAATTTTGTGGAGTTAAGTGTCTGTTCTAGGCGGCACATAGGATTCAGAGGAAGTGAAGAAGCAAGGCAAACTGCCGCCTCAGGAGACAGAACAGGAAGTCCAGCCGCCAAGGCAGAGGACTTACAAAGGTCGCCTGCAGTGAAAGGGGAACTTCTTGAAATATACTTTAAAGCCTGTAGGCCCAGTAGTAAAACTTAAAATGACCAGTAATAGCTTCTTCCCTTCAAAGAATTCTATTTTTATGAATGAAGACCTTGACCATCAAAGATCTTTTTTTTTTTTTTTTCCCTTTCTCAATGTATGGGACTTCACAGAAAAAAATACTGCTAAAATCATGGCCACTGGAGCCAAAATGGCTTTTGAATCCCCGCTCTGCTACCTACCTGTTGTGTGACCTTGAACATGTTTACTTAACCTCTCCCGTCTGCTTCCTCCTATTTAAAATGCGGACAGTAATTGTACAGTACTTAACTGAAAAGCTGTTGTGCACATTAGTGGACTGTGAAGCCCACGTCGTCATTATCTGCTGTGAGCGTATGGTTGAGACTTGCTGTGACGGATGTTACCTCAATAAAAGTACTAGCTGTATATATTTTTAATAATCTAATGATGTAGAAGAAATTTATAAGACTATGACTTAATGAATTTTCTATTTAACTGCCTTTTAGTGGCTTCACTTATAAAACTGAAGGAGAGAAGATATTCCTTACACAGCATAGAAATAGAAATATTACCAAGTAAAAAACACCACCACTCACTGTCTATCAGTAACCAGGCTTTAAATTCTTCACTGTAAATAGATGTATTATATAATTTTGTCTACATCCTTCCTTTGTAGCGTTTACTAAACTAGAATTCTGTTTAACTTAGTGTAAATTTGATTTTTTTTTTTTATATGAGTTCTCAAAACATTTCTGGTTTGTTGCATTTGGTACCGAGAAAAAAAAAATCAGCATGTAAGCCAGCACTCCTGGGATTTGATTACAGCATGGAGGACGTTAGCCTCTGGAGGCTCTGCCCTGGATGCCGTTGAGCAGGGCTGTGCCGTGTGTGAGCGGGAGCAGTGTGACGGCACCGTGGGCTTTGGAGGGAGTCCCGATGAGCTCGGAGAAACCACACTGGATGCCATGATCATGGACGGGTAGGAACATCGATGAACCTACTGAGAGCAAGACAGAGTCCTGCATAAGCTTTGTCAAGTCAAAACCCCTAGTTCATTGTACCTGGCCGGTCCAGACACAAGGAGTTTCCCCCTCATCCTCATAATAGAAATATCACAGGTAGTCTCAGAACATACAGAATCCCAAGCTACGAATGACCCAAAGCCTTAAAACCCCTTTCGGAAACCGCATTTAAACTGAGTCAGGAGCGGGCCGCCTGGGTGGCTCAGTGGGTTAAGCCTCTGCCTTCAGCTCAGGTCATGATCTCAGGGTCCTGGGATCGAGCCCTGCACTGGGCTTTCTGCTTAGCAGGGAGCCCTCTTCCCTGCCTCTATCTCTGCAAATAAATAAAATCTTAAAAAAAAAAAAAAGAATCTGGAGAAACAGAATGGCAGTGCTGTTGTATGTAGTACGTGGTAGTTGGACTTGCAGTCTGTTCCTTAATCTACTTGTGGGAATTTGTGTGAACTTCATGCATGTGCTAGCCTGTGTAACATTAAGATGGTTGCATTTATCCTACAAAACTTACTCCCAGTAAACCAGTATTGTTTTATCTTTGAACCTGTGAAAGTACCTTACTCAGTAGCACGCGCTTCTTTTCTTGCAGCACGACTATGAACGTAGGAGCAGTAGGAGATCTCAGGAGAATTAAAAACGCGATTGGTGTGGCTCGGAAAGTGCTGGAACATACAGCACACACGCTGTTAGTGGGAGAATCAGGTATACTTTTATGACACTGAAGCTTTATCTACTCCTCTGTCTCTTCTGTTCCTCACAGTGAACAAATAAAATCGATCAAAGCTGACCCAAGTTCAAATTCCAACTGTTTTATGTAGTATCTGTTTACCCTCAGGTAAGTTACTTCTAAATTTACACTTCCTTCATCTTTAAAATGGGATTTGAGGGGTGCCTGGGTGGCTCAGTGGGTTAAAGCCTCTGCCTTCGGCTCAGGTCATGATCCCAGGGTCCTGGGATCGAGCCCCGCATGGGGCTCTCTGCTCAGCGGGGAGCCTGCTTCCCCCCTCTCTCTGCCCGCCTCTCTGCCTACTTGTGATCTCTCTCTGTCAAATAAATAAATAAAATCTTAAAAAAAAAATGGGATTTGAAAAACCTAGTTCATTATCTGTAGATAGGTAATGGCTGGGCGGAAGCATGAACTGCAACATTTCTCTCCCTGAATTCACTGTATCCGTGTGAGACCACAGAGCGTTCGTCCCAGCCAAGGACGGCACCAGAGCAGTTCTGCTATGGCAGCGTCTCTTGCTTGAATGTCTCCCAAGTTGTACACCAAAGATCGTGCAGTGATCTATAAACAAAACTACTTTTAAAGGATGAATTAGCTAACTCCACAGTTAGGCATCTTTCACTTTTCCCAAAAGACGGAATTAAAAACTACCTGAACAGCTAGAGGATCTGTCACTCACGCGTGGAGTCCAGCTGGCCCTTTGGTTGGTGTCTCAGCGCCAGGCACTGCGCCCTAGTTAGAACAGTAAGATTCTTGCGTGGTGAGACGGGTGTGCAAGAAGGGAGATAGTGAAGGGGGGTGGAAAAGAGAACCAAGAACTGTCATAATATACACCCCAGGGGGCTCCAGGAGATCAGATGGGACATGTGGCATGTTGAGACCCAGAAACTGATGTCCTTAAAACTTCGTTTCTGAATAATCTTCCCAAAGTCCTTGTGTGCCCCCACTTGAGAGACCGCTAACCAAGAACGCTTCCTGGACACGTATTTTATTTAGAAGGCAGTGCTTAACTAATTTACCTTCTTTTCTTCCTAATCTCTAGCCACCAAGTTTGCTGAAAGTATGGGGTTTATCAGTGAGGATTTATCTACCACTACTTCTCGAGCCCTTCACTCAGACTGGCTTGCTCGAAATTGCCAGCCAAACCACTGGAGGGTATGTAGACCCAATTTGTTAAAACTAAATTGCCAGACAATATGACCGACATCCCGTCTGCTCTCTGTTGGCTACCTGTTCATAAAGTGCTGGCTATTACCCTGGTTGCACTTGAGAACCAATGATTTAAGTCGACTTCCTGAGCATGGATGTTCCAGAACGTTCCTTAGCTTGTGCTAAATACGTCTGTGGAGGAACTCCTGGATCCTGGCAACAGTTCTCAAACTGGGACCACTCTGCTGTGGGAAAGAGGGGGTGGCCTCGGTCAGAAGGGCTCTGATTTCCTTGCAACAAAAGGTTCCAAGTCTAAAAAAAAAAAATCAGAGTTTAGAAACCATTTGTCTAAAATATTTCTTAAATTTTATGTACACATAAAGTATGCCCGGTATCTTGCCCTTATTGCCTGGATCTATACTATTAGGTGACTAGTATATTAGTGGTGGGATCATTTATCTTTAAATCAGTGGGACTTTTAGCATAAATCTGTTTGTCTTAGCCGTCCAGAAGCCTTCTGTGGACTACCTTAGTCTCTCATCTGTGTCTTCTCTCAAATCCTAATTACCTTTGAGTAACCAGCGAGTCACTGGGGTTAGCATTTGAAAGAGGCTAGTGTATAAAACTGGGTCAGGGGAGGCAGCAAGTGCACTAATGAGTAAGACCTGGGTAGTAGGTTCCTGATTAAATACTAATCCATATGCACAACCTAAATTTAGGAATTTGAATCATTTTCTTGTATCTTTAAATCCACAGAGGAATCTGAGTACAAATTAGAATATGTTCACATGAACCTAGCTTTGAAATAAAGAGGATTTTAAAATAGATTTTGCTTTAAATCTCAGAATTCTTCTTTGGCCGGAGAACAAATCCTGAAATTTAAAGGTCAGGCCGTGTACCTAATTCCTTTGAGGATTAAGATCTAATACAAAAATCTTCATTTATATCTGCCATCATGTGGAGAACTTTAGCCATATAAAGAGGAAAATCGGGGAAATTTTCCAGACAATATAGATGTCTACTCTATATTATGTAATTCTGAGACTAGACTAGTAGGTATTATATAAAATCATATCCATCTGTTCACACAAGACTTAGCTGATCTTTGGTTTTTAATTCATACCTTTCAGTTACCAGACATCATTTGGATTTCTTACTAGTGTTTCATCATTGTATGTGACTACTTGCCAGTTGCTAAAATAAACCTTTCTAAAAACTAAAACTTAAATCTTGTTCGCAGAATGTTGTACCAGATCCTTCAAAATACTGTGGGCCTTACAAGCCGCCTAGTATCTTAAAGCAAGAAGGTCCTACCTATAAAGAAGCAGGAGATAATTATGGTCATGATACAATTGGTAATTTGTCTTTTATATAATTTTTATGGTTAAAGTTAAGCCATTTTTAATTGTCTGTCTGTAGTTCTTAACTTCTTCATCCTTATTTATGTGCCAGAAGGTGATTTTAACTGTCTTGGCTGCCAATTAAGGCCATATATACATATGTGCGTACGTGTATACACACACACGTGCGCGCACACACACACACACAAAATTTTCTTTCCATTGCATCTATATACATTTAGGTAAATTACACAAGGCCCCTACAATCTAGTGTTTAACCACTTGTAGATTTTTAAATCTTTATTTGATATGTAGGGTTTTTTTTAAAGTTTTTATTTATTCATTTATTTAAGTAATCTCTACACCAACCTAGGGCTCGAACTCATGACGCTTGGATCAAGAGTCGCATGCTCTTCCGACTGGGCCAGCCAGTCTAACCCCTGTTAGATATGTAGTTCTTTAATAATTTTATGTTTGCCACATTCAAGCTGTCATGTTGAAAATTTCCATTATTCTGTGTCAAAGACTTGCTCTGGAATTACCTTGGAAAGGTAACTGAGCAGTGTGAAGAGTAAGAATCTAGAAAGTACCAGATGGTGCTATGACAGTGGGTCCTGAAACAGTACAAATTAGGCAAGTGGTATAATTGTCAGCATTCCTGAGCGTCCTATTTTCTTCTACCTAAAATTATTGAATGAGGATATTTATATTACTAGCTGCTCAAGTATTTGTTTATATTTCAGGTGAACCTCAGAGCTGACAGCTAGTGATTTTTTTTTTTTTTTTTTTTTTTTTACCTTCTAGGCATGGTGGTAGTCCATAAGATGGGACGTACTGCTGCTGGTACATCTACAAACGGTATAAAGTTCAAAATACCTGGGTTAGTGTTTCCAAAAGAAGAGGTCTCACAAACACACATTGAGTATAAAGCGGCACGTGCAGGGTGCTCCTGGGAGAGGCAAAATGTAGAGTTCAACCCCACCCTTACCGCTGGGACAAATAAATGTGGAGGCAAGCAAAGGAGTAGCTGCTAAATGCCAAAGGCGTGGGCGTTGTAGCCTCTGCCCTGGAGCTCAGGGATGGCAGGGGGAGGGGGTCTGAGTGTGGAGCTCAGGGATGGCAGAGGGGGGTCTGGGTCAGCTGGCAGTCGGCTGGGGAGAGGCCAGCAGAGAGAGGCTGGGGGCCGAGCCCGGGGAAGGGAAGCGAGCACCCGGGCTCACGCACTCACAGACCTGGGGGAGCACCTGCTCGGTGCGGGGCTCCCACCAGAAGAAGAGAAATTGCAGGGATGTCAGGTGCTTGGGGGGGACGGGGGACAGAGGTGGCTTTGGCACCTTGCAAGAGGTCCTGAGTCAGTTTAAGGATTTCTGGATTTTATTTGGAAGTAGTAGAAAAACATCCAAGGTTTATTCCAAGGAAGAACCTTGGTAAAATACTGGCACATGAGAGAGAAAGCAGGAATAGATTGTAGCTGAGGGAAACCAATCGGAACCTATTGAGATAGTCCAGAAATTCCATGGTAAAGGATGGTAATAATTGAATAAGAATTTTTCAATAATTGTAAGATTATTAAGGTAATAATTGTAAGAATCTGTGCCATCTTGATCTCTAACGAGCTGGCATCTGATTCTTACATCATTAACTGAGGTTTGTGGCAACCTTCGTTGAAAAACTGAGAATCTTTGCTCCCTGTGTTCTGATGAAGAATTAACACAATCATCAGCGGCAAAGTAGAAACGCCCCCATTGTTGAAACCTCTCGTAAAATACGATGGCATTTACCCTTGCTTTTCCTGTCCTGAATTTTTGTGCTGTGCCCTCACAAAGTCGAGTAGGAGATTCGCCAGTCCCCGGAGCGGGTGCCTACGCAGAGGACAGCGCCGGGGCGGCGGCAGCCACGGGCGACGGCGACATTCTGATGCGCTTTCTTCCCAGGTGTGACTTCTCCCTTTTAGGACCTTCCAGATCTTGACCGGAGATGGTGTAGGTCAAGACAGAAAACAACTGTTTGTGCCAGGCTGTCCGAGTTTGTGTGCACAGGAGCTTTCTAGAAATTCTGCTTCCATACCCTTCACCTCTTATTTTCGATGGCGATAATTTAAGTCATCATCGTCCTCTGAAATAGAACATTTCTTGCTTTACTTCACAGATGAAAATACTTATGATGCATTTAAATCATTTGTGTAAGGCCACCGAGTAAAAGAACTGTGGTAATTGATGATAAAAGTACGCAAGGCAGTCACTGTGTACAATTGATCACTGAAAGACGGTCCTTACAACTGGATGTTTTGCACATGCCCACCATTTCCCCCATTAATTGTAGCCCCATTTCTTATTTAAACGTAATCTCTATTCTTTAGGACTTCTGGCTGCTATGACTAAGGACCAGTTACCAGCCAGAGCCAAAAAGAGCAGGCATTTAACATGAAGGGGAAGATGAGTTGAAAAGATAGACATTGTATCAGGGCTTACTCGCCTTCACGTTGACGCTTTCACGGGAATTAATGACTTCTCCTTATGTGAATAACGGACTTCTCCTTATGTATTTTATCAAATGTGACCATTTCGATGGCTTTAGGTTTCTAACTTCGGGTCACAAATTTGGACTCTGTTGACTCTGTGATACTAAAGTTATGCCTCTGTTTAAATAAGCTACCAGGCTGTAGAGTATATGAGAAGAGGAGAAGATCCAACCATAGCCTGCCAGAAGGTGATTTCCAGAATTCAGAAGTATTTTCCAAACTTCTTTGGGGCCGTGATATGTGCCAATGTGACTGGAAGTTATGGTGAGTTTGATTTGGAATTCGGATTTGCGTGAACTTGTAAATGTTGTTGAAAACATACACTACTATAAAATATTGTGGTGTAACTTGCTCCTATCCAATGAAAAACAGGGACTCTATGGGGTAGGCACTGGGTCAGTGTTAACTCTTGATCTGTCAAGACCCCCAGAGTGCTTAAACGTACCTAATCGCGCCCCCCCCCAACCCCAATCTGGCTGACTCTCCATGCTTATGACCCAGCGTTGGGCTCATCGTTCTTACTCTGACATGGG
This sequence comes from Mellivora capensis, assembly GCA_004024625.1. Lineage (NCBI taxonomy): Eukaryota > Metazoa > Chordata > Mammalia > Carnivora > Mustelidae > Mellivora > Mellivora capensis. The sequence continues at coordinate 64,727 of PISX010008815.1, read as the reverse complement.
TCTGCCGTGAAGTTCAGCTTCAGCTCCAGGGCCTGCTCACATGGGCTACTCCAGTCAAATGCTTTTATTAATTGGAGGTCGATAGGGACAAATGATCTTCCCTGCTTCTCTTCCATTCATTATATTAATGTCTCAGTCATTTAGATCTTGGGGCTCCAAGAACAACTGTATTACTAATTAGTAAACCAAAGAAGTCGGCAGAATTATTTTTGCACTGCATTTGAGGCATGTCTTTTGCTTCATTTACTTTCCATATGAGCCTATCACAGTTTCAAAGTGTTTCAAGACCAACCACTGCCGCTTCTCATTAGTGAATTTTCCGATGAGGAAGATACACGGCTTACTGATCAATATAACTTATTAGGTTAGACTGCTTATTATTGTCCTTTGATCTTTTACTTCCCACAGTTCTGTATTTGAAAAACCTGTTTGCGGAATTCCTTATTCTTTTCTAAGCACTGAGATACCAAAGTCAATAAAAGTGATGCCCAGGGTGTGGGGGAGGCTTTATGTTGAAAATAAGTCCGTTGGATTGATTCCGTCTTAAGAAATAAACCTCAGAAGGCTCAAAGTTGGATTTAACAAGATGTAAAAATGACAATTATGTAGTTGTAGATGAATTTTAAATTGACTGGTTCTCTAAAGCGGTGGCCTTAGAAGGGGACCCTGCAGGCGTTTGGACCGGGGGAGAGACCCGCATTGTCATAGATGGGGAGGCGGTAAGGCGCCCTGGGGTAGATTCAGCAGGAGGAGGGGAGGATTAGGGCTGAATGAGGGGCATGTCTCAGTGGCTAGGGAACTAAAATTTTTAGCACTTGCCTAAATTATTTTTACTAAGAAAAGGATATGAAGCCAGAGTAAAGCACTAGTTGCAAAGACAGCATGAGTGTATACCAGCAGACACCGGCCTGTACTCTGAGGTTGGAAGAGATGCCCCCCCCCCCCCACCGCCCCCGCAGGTCTCTCCTCTCCAGGCCCACGGGCTTATCGGTACTGATCGCACTCCCCTGTGGCTCCGCTGACTGCGGGGCCCAGAGCCCTGTCTGTACCGGTTGTAAAGATGTGCGTCTTCTGCTCACCCAGACGACTTTCTCTTCTCTTGGCCCCAGGTGCTGCTTGCAGTAAACTTCCCACATTTACTCAGTTCAGTTTCATGGTTTATAATTCTCTGAAAAATCAGCCAACTGAAGAAAAAGTAGACTGCATCTAATCCATCTTTTCCGTCAGCACCTCTGTTTAAAGAGGAAAGAGACAAAGGCTGAAAAGGTGACTCACTGCCCTACTATTCTATGCCTCATGCATTCTACCTTCCTCGTGTAAAATAGGCACAAAAATAAACGTGTGCTGAAGCAGCACTTTCCCTTTCTGTATCCGACGTGGTTCTTAGGATCTTTTTATTTAACTTTGTCCCCTGAACGTGAATATGTATGCGTGTGTTTTGTGTCCGTTTACCTTTTAAGTGCTATTCAGATTTCTGCTCAACGTTTCAAGACATTGCTACCTTGGGGATTTATTTCCACAGTGACGTATTAAGGACAAAGGCAATAATGTGTATTTGGGTCCTTAAAATAATGAGAGTGTCCGAGTTTTTTAGACCCAAAAAACAAAATAACGATGAGTCATCATGGTTAGTCCTGATGCAGTTTCATTGCCTTACAATGATGGGGCTCTTATCACTGATGATCTGTTCTACATGTGGCTGCCTACCCGCTTGAAGGGGAAAGAATGCTGTTAATAAAGGCGGGTTTTGTTTTGCATGTATTGGAAGGTATGGGCAAATCTTCTGATGAGCAATTGTGTTGATTTTCTTTGTTTTTTTTTTTCCCCCTCTGATGGAGTGCTCAGTGTGTGAAGCTTCTTTAGTCACAGAAATCTCTTATCTTTTAGCTACTAATACTTAGTATTGAGAATTTGTCCTGAAAATGTATTAGGGAACGTGATCGATACTACAGTGTTACTAATCTCTTGGGCGTAGTTTGGTGACTACAGTTGGAAATAGGGCAGCAAGATGGCGTCTAGCTGGGCCTGTTTTCCTCAGCGCGCCATCAGCTGTCTGACTGACAGCCAGAGAGTTGTCTGTGTGCCTTCTCAGCATCATCTTTGCCTTCAAAATTGTTATCTTTTACATTAATCTTTGTGTAGAATATTGTAGTAGATCTGCTCTGATTTTTTTCCAACTCATCTGAATTTTTAATGTTCTTTATAATTTCGGGCTAGAGAGCTATAGTTTTGAGAATGCTTTTAGTTCCCTTGTTCTCTGACCTTGCTGTGTGTAACTGTTTGGAGAAGCTTTTCACAAACACCCTCTGCTCCAGCTGTGAGAACCCGACTAACGCCATCTTGAAAGTGTGCCCCCAGGATGGCTGTGTGACCTGGGGAGTTCTGCCAAACACAAACACACACACACACACACACTCTTTCTTTCTTTTTAACTACACTCTTAAGTACCTCCTTGGGTCAAAACATCCTTGATCAGCTCTGGAGATTGAACTATGATTCTCCAACGTTTCCCCTCAGGTGGTGGCCCAGCCTCCAGGGCTATAAAAAGTGGGTTTTATAGGAGGTGGGCTTGTGGACCTCTGCTCATCTTGCAGCTGACCAAGATACACTTCTGTTCCTGAGTCCCCTTAATAAACCATTTCTTCTCAAGCTGAACGTGTCGGCCTTTTCCTACGCTCTTACGGCTGCTTTGGCCTTTGGAGGTCGTATTGCAAATCCCTCCATTTCACAGAACACTAGCCCACCAAGTCAGATGCTTCACGAATTAGAATCTGAAGTCTGGAATTAGCAGCTACTGATGGCAGCCTGTAAACTACTAGGAAAATAATCCAATAGATTCACTCACATTCGCAGAGCAGAAGAGAAACTCTTTTGAGGATTCTCATGCTGTGTATTGATTTGTTTAAATCTGATACTGGGCCTTGGAACAAAGGAGAGGGAGCAGATTTAAGCTTGCAGTATGATGGAATCCCAGTGTTGTATGTTGGTTATCTGTTAATACCTCAGCAGCCATGTACCAGCAGAAAAACTAAATTGGAAGTCTTCATGGCCTGTAATTCCCCAGCAAATTAGGAGTTTAGCTGATAAAAATTGATGTGGGAAACAAAGGCAGAAGAAAAATTATGAAATTTCCTCACTACTTACAGCCCACTGATAAGTCCTTGAGACAGGCAGAGTGACCTTCCTCTAGGAAATTAGCTGCCTCAATGTTGACACTTTGCTAAGGGCAAATGGCAACCCTAGCCCAACCCCCAGGATCCTGTAAGTCTCCTTTAGCATATAAAAATTCCTTTGGAAACTTTCCTTATCTCTACTCCCTTGGATACATGTTGGCAATCATCCCCAAGCATATGACTCACCATACATCCGAAGGGTCTCATGACTAGGGTTTTAGGAGACAGTAATAAATGACCTTTCCCTAACAACAGCTAGACCCCTCAAGGTCCTGGAAAACTTGCTTCATATTCCATAGAGACTTACACACTCCCTAACCCCCTCCCAACTTGAAAGTATACAATGGGCCCCAGTGCAGCTCTTTCTGGACCTGTACCTGTGCTTTAATAAAACCACCTTTTTACATCAAAGATGTCTCAAGAATTCTTTCTTGGCCCTTGGCTCCGCACCTAACATCTTTCCTACATCAAAAGCAAAGGACTTGTGTTTTTAAAATGTATTTTCTCTCCCACTCACATTCTTCCTGATGGAAATAATTTCCCTATATATCTAATGTAGAAAGACAGAAATGGAATTAGCTTTGGAAATAATATTTAAGTTCTCGATTTGAATATCATACTATCTAAATGCTGCAAGCATGTTGTCTTTTCTTTTGAAAAGCTAGAAATACTTTTTTTTTTTTTTTTTTTTTTGGTCCCTGGTGACAGTGGGCAGAGAAGAAGCTCACCTCTTTAATGATGATATTTTGATTATCAGTGTTTATGAGGTTGGTAGGGGAGACACTTAGGTAACGAGTGAAATTAGTTCAAAAAGAAAACTGAGCCAATCATAAATGGAACTTAGAACTGGTTCCCTAAAACTTGGTAAAAGTGAGAAAGTTCTTGGGGAAGGGAACCTTGGAAAAATTGATCATGATCTAACTTTTTATGGCGAACAGTAGTTGGTGGTTTCCTTCACATCTGTCCTAGCTGTGCCACTGTGGAAATGCAGGGCTGGGAGGTAGCTTAGGGTAAAGGTAAGAGCTAGGATTACAATATCTTCCCCATCCTGCCAGATTTTTTTCCTTTGACCCTACAGAAAATGTTCTATTACTTGTCTACTACTTAGGTGACATTAAGTTGTCCTAGCATACATACCGATTAATCAACTTTAAGTGATTCTGAGAGCATGAATGTTGTCACTCGGATTTGCTAATAAGTTTTCTACACTGCAGATACACGGAGTTACCCACCCAGCTCTTCCACCTAAATCTGTTCCTGCTTCTTCAGCTCACAGACTTTCAACTTTCCTTTCCTGTAAGGTTTCTAACATAGCAAAGGAGGAGTCTAGTGGGCTTTAATCTGGGCATTATCTTAGCTCGGTTTAAACAACATCAGAAAAAGGAAGGGATTTGGGTGTCAACAGTATCAAAATTTTTTCATTATTACTGTAGGTGAACTTCAGTCTTTGGTACTTTTTAGTGCAATAGGCAAAATTAGTGCAATAGGCAAAACAGAAAACCTTAACAACATAGAGATAGTGTTAATTTCATGCTCTTCATTGATGTGCTTTATTTTTTAAAATTATTTAAAATTTATTTTTTTAATTTATTAATTTTTAAAATTTATTTATTTTTAAAGATTTTATTTATTTTGTTTATTTGTCATAGAGAGAGAGCGCACGTGCGCACAAGTAGGGGGAGTGGCAGGCAGAGGGAGAAGCAGGCTTCCTGCCGATCAAGGAGCCCGATGTGGGACTCCTGGGATCATGACCTGAGCCAAAGGCAGACACTTGACCAACTAAGCCACCCAAGCATCCTGTAACTTTTCTTTTTAACTTAAAGAGGGCAACAGTGTCTCACCCTGTGGCTTGAGTCTCATTTTCACCAGCTACAGCATAAACCATGGAGTCAGGAATCCTGCTCACCAAACATCCCCAGCTCTGCACGTGGCCGGATTGCTGTTCCCGGACCCTGGAGATTTGGCGTAGGCATGCGACAGGTTCTGGAGCTTTAATCCCAAGTGCAGAGTGTGAGCCCTTCCTAGCTTTCTTTTCCTCAAGTAAGACAACGCGACATGCTGTGGCTACCCCCATCAACCGGAGCCACTGAGTGACCATATCTAGCAACCCCCCGGGATAGCACACAGCGACACACAGTGTGAACAAGAAATAAGCCTTTGTGCAGGGCTGACTAATAATCAGAGAGTTGCTAAAACTGGGACTCCCACAGTTTTGCAATGGGAAAAGCAATGCACAATCACAGCACGATCAAAGCTGTATTTTTACTCTGCTTATCCTGGTTCCGTCCTTGTAATTGTAGCCTGATCATACGGAGCAAGTGAACAGTGGCCCAAGATGACGGCCATGTCTCTGAAATCACTCACAAATAAATGTGTTCTTGCCATGGACCGTTAGAAAATAAGTAAATAAAAAGAAATAAGCCTTTGTTACTGTAATCCAGCACAAATTACCCTCTCCTGACTGATCTATAAAATATGCCTAAGTAGTAGAGAAGTTTTATGGAGGTTGTTAAACTTATGACAAATGAACTCTAAAGGACAAAAGGAATTAAAAAAGCAGACTGAAAGATATGTAGAATGATACTGGTTAGAAATTAATGAAAAAGTTAAAGTTATTACTGGGTAGGAACGTTATGGATGGCTTTCTTAAGAATTCTCTTATCATTCTCTTTTAATAAGCACATATATATGTAGTTTGATTCCAACTATGCCACTCTGGAAAAGGCGATACTACGGGGACAGAAAAAGATCAGTGGTTGCCAGGGATTAGCAAGGAGGGTGGGACGAATAGGCTGACACTGAGGACTTTTAGGGCAGTGAAACTCCTCTGCATGATTCTTTAGCGCTGGATATGTGTCAGGATACGTTGTCCATACCTACGGAACGCATCATACCACAAATACCCTCATGCAAACTACCGGACTTCGGGCGACAGACGTGCATTATTTTAGGTTCCTGGGGTGTAACCATCGATGGGTCCTGATGCGGGTGGTGAGATTAGGGGAAAAAGTGCGTGTGTGGGATTGGACTATTAAGGGAACTTTATGAACTTGCTGCTCGATTTTGCTATGAACCTGAAACCGTTCTAAAAAATGGAAGCTAAAAGGAAAAAAAATGCATATATTGGTTTTTTGTTTGTTTGTTTGTTTGTTTGTCTTACCAGCTTCCCATTTACCCTGAAACAATGAATTTGACCATAAAATCAAGCAGATAATGTTTTTTCAGAGAGATTAGAAAGAATGAAGAGAATACCTTCTTCCATATATTGTTTTTTATAATGGGGAGGAAATTCAAGTATTAAAGGTCTTATATCTGAGTGTGTGCAGAGTATTAGATAGTAATAGCCTGCATTGATTCAGCATTTAACAGTTCTAAGTACTTTTTTGTGTTCTGTCTCACTTTTTTTCTACCAAAAACCAATAAGGAAGAGCATACCAGTATTTTGAGTTGAGATATTTCACACGTAGGAGCTGCAGCCCTCCCCAGCAGGCATGGTGCTGGCTTGGTCTGGTCGAGAATATTTCTCCAGCAAGAACCTTGTTTTGAGATACTGTCCCCTTCGGGGACAAGGGGCAATTTGTTTGCTGTGCAGTATAATAATCTCTTCTTTTGAGGCAAATGTGAGGCAGATTTGCTTGCAACATCCTTATAAAAATTTGGGTTTCCTGAGTTGAGTTTCCTCAGCTATGATACAACCTCACACTGCCATTCCCACCAGAGCCCACCTCCCTGTACCCCCACGGGCCCTAGCGGGGACCTGAATGTGAAGATCATGCCACTTGCTATGCTGTAAACAAGGAAGTCCTTTGTCTCTGACCCAACATCCTTGTCTTTTGCCAGCTTCCATGAAACTGGCAGGCTAACTTGTTAGCTAACAAGTAGGGTAAAATCTCCGACTCTTCACAGTTGTTGGCACTGTCAACAATAAATCGTGAGAAATCCCTGATTATGTCGTTTTTCAGTATCTGTTGTATATTGGGGGGAAAGCATTGTAGACCCACAGGTAAGCTGAAGATAAGAACAGGTGCACCTGGGTGGCTCAGTTGGTTAAGTGACTGCCTTTGGCTCAGGTCATGATCCTGGAATCCTAGGATTCAGTCTTGCATCAGGCTCCCTGCTCAGCATGGAGTCTGCTTCTCCCTCTGACCCTCCCCTCTCTCAGACTCTCTCTCTCAAACAAATAAATAAAATCTTTAAATAAAGAAGATAAGAACAAGGACTGCATACCAGCACAAACCCTAAAGAATGTTTTAACAAAGGCCAAGGACAGCCCACTGAAATTGTTCATACAATAAATGTTGAATTAACTGTAATAAAATTTCAAAAAGATTTCTTATTCTGTTCAGGCATCCCACCTGAAACACTAAATATTAACCTAATTTCTTTAAATAAAATGATCAAAGAGACAGTAACTAATATAATGGAAATTAAAACAAGTTGTACTAAAAATAATACATACCAAATAATGGAGGTAACTCCAATGACACGTAGAGTTTCCGTTCCGTTCCTGTTATAGATTTTGAATTGCTCTCATAGGACACTGACCTGAAGTTGCTAGAAATATTCACATGTGCTATATACACATAAATGATAAAAACATGTCTGTTTCCAACACCAGCACTGGCTTATGTGATTCTGGCAAATCATAGGCATAATGTATTTTTAATTGAGATATTATAAAGACTGTAATAAACTTTTAAAGCCCATAAATTTTCATTGTTGAACTTCTTTTTAAAGTGTCATTACATCTCATGCTGGATGGTTGAATCTGGGGCTAAGGCCATAACTGAAGTCATTTAGTTTATCTTAATAGTTTAATTAAATTCATTTGAATAAAAACTGGTGACATATAAATATATATCTTAATTGGATGCTAATTACGAAGATAAATTCAGATCTGTTTATGTCACTTTACTGGTTATTTTTTAAGAGTCTTAGGCCTTTACAAAAGCGTCTAAAAAGTCATATGTGAAATTTTTGCTTGCTTTCTTGAATATTTTGATGTTTAGTATAATTTCAACCCCTGTCCTAGGAAGTTAATATGCGATAATGAGGTCTACAAAAAATAGGAATTGTCTGTGGTTTTTACGTGCTATATGCTGTTTTCTTTCACAGCCCAGGGTCAGCCAGCAATGAACTGCATAGTTTAATACTTGGAGAGGGCGGTGCCATTTGAAGGATAAAATAATTACCGCATTCATAAATGCGTACAGTGGAAGTCAGAGCTGCCATGATCAACTCCGTTGCTTCTGAGTTAAAGGGACAGGAAGTCATTTATAGTTCTAATGCATGGACAGTGCACCAAAGAACCGGTCAGCTGATTTAAACTGTGCACCTTTCTATGCTGTGCATTAGATGTGGCTGCTCATTTATTTTCTTTAATTAAAATGTTCCTGGAACGTGCGGTGGTGACATGTAATATTTATGAGAAAATCAGGTATTACGGTGGATGTAGAAAAACAAAGTCTGTTCCAATTGCTAGCAATCTATATTTCTTTCTAACTTGTGCAAAATCCTTAACCACCATAAGTGTCAAATACTTCTTTCCACTCCTAACTAAAACCAATATCATTTGTCTTCCTTTCTTGTTCTTATTGTTAAGACCGAATGAAAATGAAACCAAAGAGGAGTCCAGAATAGAAGCAGTATCAGACGATCTAAGCTCACTCAACTTAGTTCTCATGAGGCTACAGCAGTGTTGTATTTGGAGCCCACTTTTACCAGTGGAGCCAACCGTTTAATTGTTAATATCCTTGAAATCAGCCATGGTGGGAGTTTCTATACCAACATGTCAGCAAACATGACCACTTAAGGCTGGATTTTCGCTCTGGAGAAACAGTTTACTAGTATACCATTGGCTAAAAGTGTTTTGAGATATTGTAACATATATGTTACTATGTTACACACACACACACACACACACACACACACAAGTCTTAGAGGAATCCTGGAACTTAATCATTTGGGTTCATACACTGGCTGTGTCACTTATTAGCTACATGCCATTGAGCAATTAACTTAGTTTTGTGCGTGTAAAATGGGCATGATGACAGTCATAGTAACTACCTTGTAGGACTGTTTGGGAGACTCGTCCAAAGTACTTAGTGCCACACACAGAAGGTGCTCAGTAAATGTTGGCTGATACTATTGTTATTTTCTAGACTGAAGCAAGAAATTAGACCTTAAATAACATCTTTGCGCAACCGTGTCTGATACATCATGTATTCTTACTGGCCTCCATTTCTAGCACACTTGGGCTCCTCGGCCCCTGACTCCCTGTTTTTCCTCCGCACAGCTGCTCTGCCAAAGGTGCCTTCATTCACGCCTACAAAATCTCCTACCTTCCCCTGCTGCATCTCCCCCACGAGAAAAGAAACCCAGGGCAGGAAGAACATCACCAAAACTGTTCCTGAGCCCACTTATGGTGTAAAATTCTACTTACAGGTGATTGATTTAGTTCTCAATCGCTGTTTGTTACTCAAAGACTGGCTTCTCACACCCTCTTAATGTTTGAGACCTTTTCAAGGGGCTTATAAGACATGATGATTAACTAAACACGGGCTTATATCCTCTCCCTCTACTACTTTCAAATGACTTAAAAATGAAGAAAAAATAAGCCCACAATATGAAAAAAAAAAGAAAATGCAAGGGGACAAGCGGAAGACTTTCAAAAAATTGGGAAGACAGAAAAGAGATGTCAAAAAATGGAGAGCAAAGGAGGTTATACCCAGATCTGGTGGAGAAGGTGTGATGTGCTCATAAAACTCTAGAAAGAGGAAGAAATCAGAAATGTCATGAACAATACAGGAAATCTGTGAATTGTAGAGTTAAAAACAAAGAATCATAACCCCCAAACACACACACTCCCAGCCACACAGACACACTCCCTATTCCCACATGAACAATTCCTGCCAACCAGGGGTTTAACCTGTGAAAATTAATAAAAGGAAACCTCATTTAAGATGCAGCCACAAGGGGGTGCTCTCCTGCTCTACCTCTCCTCACCCATTGCAGACTCAACAGAGATGACCTTGAGCGAGATGCTACTTTACAGCCTCAGCAGGAAAAAGGAAAGTTTCCTCCTCCCTCAGCCAAAAGCCCAGCCAATGAGAAGGGGCTACACTTCCAACTTTTAGATTATCCCAATGGACTTTTTGTCCCCAAAAGCCCCTCCCAACTCCCTAACTTTCTTCCTCCGTAAGAGTGTTTCTCTCTCATGTTCTCTGGACTTGTCTATAGTTTTGCCATAGCTTGTATGTCCCAAATCGTCATCTTCTGCTATTCCAGAATAAACCCATTTTGTTGGTAAAATAACTGACAGCTTTACTTTTAAGGTTTACAAACCCTTAGTTCTCCCCAGTACACACACACATGTGTGTGCTCACATGTGCTGCACACTTTGAATGAACTTGGAGAAGGAGCTAGGGAAGATAGCTCAGTTTTGTTTCCCAAACGAGGTACTCTGCCATACAGTTAAGGCCACTCAGTTCCTTCCCCACTCATCCTACAGGAAAGACCGTCAATTACCAAGCCCGGCCATGTTCATAGAGCTCCGAATGAACTTTCTGAGAGTTGCCACAGTCTTAAATATTAAAAGTCAATCAAGGATTCCTAGATATTTGAGAAAAAGCTACAAAATGGAAGCCATTTTTATAATGTACGAAGAATCCTACATTCCAGCAGGAAGTAGGAGGAAATAAAACAACTTGGGGCAGAAGACAGCAGTTAAAGTACAAGAAGTCTTTTCAGTGAGATTTTAAAAATAGAGTGTCCATTAAGTAAGAGCCGGATAATATGAAAAGGGAACAAGGTGGAGGAAATAAAACGTTCAAGAAAAAGTAAAGAGAAAATATAGAGGGGCACCTGGGTGGCTCAGTGGGTTAAGCCTCTGCCTTCGGCTCAGGTCATGATCTCAGGGTCCTGGGATCGAGCCCCGCATCGGGCTCCCTGCTCAGCGGGGAGCCTGCTTCCCCCTCTCTCTCTGCCTGCCTCTCTGCCTACTTGTGATCTCTCTCTGTGTCAAATAAATAAATAAAATCTAAAAAATATATATATATAGAAAAATAGGGCAAAGGAGTTTCTCAATATAAATAAATAAATTTCCCATAGTTTAAAGTGTTCACTGAGTTTGCTTCACAGGACACAAAAAAGGCATATGTTCAGACATTGTGAAATTTCAGAACTTTTGGAAAAGCTTCCAGCTAGAAAGACCATGTTTCCAGACAGGGAATGAGAAGCAGACCTTCCACGTACAAAACACAGGGTGCTGGGAGACAATGAAGCAACCAAGACCTTCAATTTGTCAGGAACCGATAAAAAGATCAAAACAACAAATTATCAAGGAAGAGCAAAGGTTCAAATAATGATCTGTCCAGGGGCACCTGGGTGGCTCGGTTGGTTGGGCGTCCGACTCTTGATTTCGGCCTGGGTCTTGATCTTGGGGTCCCGGGATCTAGCCCCGTGTCTCTCAGGCTCCTGGCTCAGCTTCTCCCTCTGCCCCTCACCTCGCTTGCGCTGACTCACTCTTTCCCTGAAATAAATAAATCTTTAAAAAATAAATAAATAAAGACCTGTCTGAGCATATTAGTCTCGGAGATTGTATTTTGCACGCATCCTGTCTTCAGAAGTCGCTTTAGGATCAAGCCCAGCGAAGTGAGCATGAAACTTGGAGGGGAGGACATGTGAGTTCAAGGAGACAACAGTTTCCAACGTAAGAGATCAGAGATATCAGCTATTAAACAGGCCAGGCCTGGCATGCTGACTGCATCTGAAGCTAGAATAAACATGAACTTTAATAGAAAAAGCAAGAGAGGAGGGAGGGAGGGAAGGAAGAAGTAGTCAAAGAGAGAGAACCTGGGACAGAAGAAAGAGGGAGGGAGGAAGTTAAGAGAAAGAAAAACTTTAGGAGAAAAAACCCAGAGGATATCCTGGTACACAGATAATGTCTCTGTGCCCTGCAGGTTATGATAACTGGAGCCTTAAGATGAGTGATGGATACGCGATCAAAGAGCCCAGACATTTCCTCGCACTCCGAGATCTTGACAGATTTTGCCAAGGATGTGGCAATGTAGCCTAAGAGGCTTGGTCCACAAAGTGAGAAGCTGCCAGTGACGCCCTCCACGCAAAGTAACATCACGTCTGACGTGAGAAGCTCACTTTTGTTCTCTGCTGAAGCCTTGGTATAGGCAGGAGGTACATTACCGTTTGGTAAGAAATGCCACATCTCGGAAGGTGCTCAAAAGCAGCCCGTGCCAGATGTGTTAGGCATGTCTCTGCTGCCCGCTGAGCTGCAACCCCACACAGGGATGGACAGAACAAGGCGAGAGCTGTGGCTGATTTGCAACTATTAGAATCATCATTTAAAGTTTGGCTCTTCAACAACACAACACAACACAATACATGTGCATGCACACGCACGTGCGCGCGCGCACACACACACACACACACACACACACTCTCCTTGAGCTAGAGAAGAGTGTTAGGGTTGGAATCACCATGTCAGCTACTCACCACACACAGATTTCATAGTAACTGTACACTTGTTTGCATGTATAACAGTACAAATCATAGAATAAGATGAGAGACGGAAAGGGGAAGATCAAATAATGGATAGGGAGATGAATGTTCTCATCTTGCACAGTGGAAAATCAGATCGCTGGTGGTGGGAAATTAAAGGAAACAAAGGCATACATGTTTACAAGTAACCAAGAAAGAAACTGTATCACAGGAGTGATTTAACTACAGTGAGAGATAGAACATCTGCACCACGCACACCTGATTAATTGGAGAAGAGACATAAAATCCGTCCCCCTTCCTGTCGTGGAGGCAACCGGCGCTGGGAGTGGGGATGGGAGCTAGGAAGATCACTGATGCCTCCATGATAAGCCTTCCCCTAGGAGAATGTGAAAAAATCATTTATACACAGATCAATATCTCTCTTTTTTGATAATCTAACAAAGCTCATTAAGGTTCACTTTATAAATATAAAACATGGTTTGCAGGATGCTAGTTTTAAAAGTGAAATGCAAAAAAATAATAAAGAAAGGAATGGGAGGTAGGTAGGAAGGAAGGAAGGAAGGTGGGAAGGGAGGGAGCGAGAGGGAGGGAGAGGGAGAAAGAAATACACATGTGAGATCCCCAAGTTGATCCCCAGTATTTTGAAGCTGAGCCTGAGAAATAAGTAATGCATAATTCAGAGAGAAGTTCCCGTAACTAGTTTATGTCATGAATAAGTCACTTGTCTCTGCCTCTGACATCCAGGCGCATCCTGCCAGGGGTCCAACCTCAACAGTTAATTCTGTGCTTCAAGAATCAGGTATTTGATATTTCTCTCTTCTTCAGCAACAGCAGTAAATTACAAGGTTCTCAAATTCTACATCAGATAGGACACCCAGATACACTCCAATATATTCATGAAATTCTTAAGAAATTAGATCACAGGTAAATGATAACCCCAAGTGTCTACATTCTCTAACACAATATGCTGTGTTCAATACTCCAGGTTCTTTTTTTTTTTTTTTTAAAGATTTTATTTGTTTGACAGAGAGAGAGAGCGCACAAGCAGGGGGAGCAACAGGAAGAGGGGTGGGAAATGTAGGCTCTCCGCAAAGCAGAGAGCCTGATGCGGGGCTCAAAATCCAGGACCCTGAAATCATGACCTGAGCCGAAAGGAAGAGTCTTAACCCACTGAGCCACCCAGGCGCCCAATACTCCATGTTCTTGGCAAGTTACTAGGTGATATGGTTCAGGCCACTCTAACAAATAACCCTAGACCAGGTGACTCAACAACAAACATTTGTTTTTCACAATTCCAGAGAGTGGCAAGTTCAAGGTTAAGGAGCCTGCAGACTGGCATCTGTTGAGGACCTGCTCCCCAGTTTCTGGATGGCTTGCTTCGTGTCGTACCCTCATGTGGAGGACTGCACAGTGGAATCAAGCTCTCCTGTGAGTCTTTTAAGGGCATGAGTACCTTAATTAATGAAATGGAACCCTCATGACCTCATCTAATCCTGATCACTTCCCAAAGATCCAACCTCCCAATACTGTTAAAGTACTTCCTTGCCCATCACACCGTGAGAAGCCATACTTGAGTTACACTAAAAGTGCATCAACTGAAAGTCAGAATGCCAAGGTTCAAATCCAGAATCCCGTACAGAAGGGAAGGACAGTGAGGGAAGTGGAAAAGGGGGCTCAGGCAGCTCTTCTGAGTTCTACAGCAAGTGCGTGCTTGTTTCTGGGCTCCTTTGGGGCTGATGGACAATAGGAAGGGGGTGTCCCTCCAACCATCCTTTGACACTGCCACCTGCGCCAAGTTCCTCGACTTTTAATGTCAGAGCCTTAGGTTTCCACCAAAGAACCCACGAGGGTAAACTAGGGGCTGGCTACTCTGGGCACAGCCCCCAAACAATCACCATCCGCAGAATCTGCATTTTCACAAGACCAGCCGCTGAGTCATGTGTGCATTCCAACTTGAGCAACAGTGCGCGAGATGCACCACGTTTCCTCCCCGATGAGTCCACCTTGGGAATTACAGAGAACCCAATCCTGCGATCTCAGAGTCCTACACTGGAACTCTTTTCCCACACATTATCTATGTGCCATGGGAGAAATGACTTGACTTCACATCTGTCAAATCAGGGATATTAATACATGCTTTATGAGGCTGGTGGGGTGATTATCAATGATAAAGCACCTATCACAATCCCTGGCCTACACCAGGAACTCAGTACACGTTAATTCTCCTTCCCTGCAGGATCTCTGCTGCACAACCAATATTTCACAAATCTGCAGATCTGACTTCCTACCACACGCTCATTTCCGATGGCTGTTGCCCCCAACTCATGAAGATCATAAAGTATCCCATCTTGCAAAAGTCACATAACATTCTAAAAGCTAATAGTTATCAGGGGGCAGCAAGTGGGTATTGATCCAGACCTCGATATGCAACAGCTCTCAGACATAAACCGGCTTCTCCCTCCACTATTGTCAGTCCAGCCGAGAGACAACGGAGCTCTCATTTTTGTTTTTCTGAATTATCAAACTGATGCTCTTGCTTGGGGCCAAGATGTGTGTCTCCCTGGAGTGCTGTCTCAAAACAGGACAATTGTCAACCCAATTACCTAGCACGTGTTTTTAGTCTTTCAAAGTAACCCTGAAGAAATCTGTTTATTCTTAAAGAGTTGTTAGAGGAGAGAAATGTCTCCCAAGATATCTTTTTTAAAGCCATTCCATTGTATTTCAAGGTGATGTGTTTTGTCTTTTACTGAGTATGTTATTATTCAAAATGCTCACTTATCTTTACACTCTTCATTTGGAATTCAACTACATTGTGACTTTTCTGTAAATCTTTTATGAACAAGGTCTCTGGTGGGTCCTCCTTAATTGGTTAAGGATGATCAGCAGGGAGCACTGTCAAAACTCCAGACGGTATTTCTTTTAAAAAATCATGGCACAAAACTTTTCCTGGGATAAGATGCCTGGATGTAGATAAAAACCAACCACTCTCTCATGCCCACAACTACTACTTGCGCCTAACTTGTCAAAACAACAAGGGCTTTCAAGTCCTCTTATTAGCAGTCATATTCTAGAGCGGCTTTGTTTTTTCAAAACTGAATTATTTGTGTTATGCTTCTGACAGAAGTGGTTGAAAGAAGGAAGGGGTTTGGAGATCATTGCTAATAAAATTCTTGCAGTGATTCTTCCACAAAAAGACTCACAGAAGGTATCAAATACAAAAGTCTCTGAAGGGTTTCCTTCTGTCATCTTGCAAATCTAGACACAACTTCATTGCCCAGGGTGCAGGAGGAACCGTAACCACACGCAGGCACCCAGCTGTGCACGGACGCCAGTTCCTGCCGCCCCCCCCCCCGGGTTATCTTCTATGACAGAGAGATGGTGCTTGGCTGTGTATTGGCCTTCATTCAAAACCTTCCCCTGTCCTCTTCCTTCCACTCCTTCCCTAGATTTGTGAATGTATTTTCAATCCTTTCTACTCATAGCACAGCACGCACAGATGTTTCCCAGGTTTGGCTGTGTACATCTTCGGAAGGCCCCACTGGCTAGCAGGATTATTACTCTGTTTATAATTAGAGGCATTTCTCAACACTGTATTAAACTTAGGAGTGGCATTATAGTCAAGAGTAGCATGTATGTTTTAACTGTAAAAGTTCTATGCTATCATACTTCTGCATTAACAGAGCTATCTTACATTGCTCTTAAAATCACTTTTCAGGGCTGCCTGGGTGGCTCAGTCAGTTAAGCATCTGCCTTCGGCTCAGGTCATGATCTCAGGGTCCTGGGATGGAGCCCCTAGTCAGGATCTCCTCTCGGCGGGGAGTGCACTTTTCTCTCTCACCCTCCCTCTGTGCTCGCTCGCTCTCTCTCCCTTGCTCAAATAAATAAATAAAATCTTTTAAAAAATAAAATCGTTTTTCAGAAAAACTAGTATTCAGAATCAAGATTAAATTAAAAATTAAGACCTGGGCAATATTCTGCATGACTTCCCAAGGTAAATTCTGGGAAAGCAAGTGGATCCTATTGTTCTAAGTTAGACGTGATCCAGAAGATACACCTCCTGCCAAGGTGTTCATAGAGGGCATTCCACACTGATTACTGCATCAGCAATTTCTTGATTCCCTATTCCATTGGGTTTACCACGGTATTTCCCATCATGGTTCTATTGGATATAACATCCCTCCTTTCTTTAAGATATTTTTAAATTTTTTTTCCAGCTTTGAGAAGTTTTTCTGTATTGGCGTAGCTGATGATCAGAATTACACTTAATCATGTTACTTTTAACGACGTCTTAATGTTATTCTGGAATTTACAAGGCACTTACAGGTGTTGTTACATGTATTATTCTAAGACTTTCGAAAAACCGTTCCCGGTCGTTCATATGTTCAGGAAATATAATAACCTCAGCACATCTAGACGTGTGTTTTCCCCAAACCTGCTTTCATTCAGGCAACTCCAAGTCAGTGGTTAATAAGGAGGGCTTTCCCACCACTCTGCCACATCAGAGAGAAATTTTCTACAGGGAATGGGGCCAGTGCTGTCCACTCGAAACACAGAGGCCTTCCTGGGAGTCCCTTTCCCTTCTCTTTGAGGTTCTGATCCGCTCTGGGAGAATGGCTCACGGGGTCAGGGATAGTTGAAAGGATGTGCACGGGGAACAATTTTTCTGTATCTCTTTCACCTAGGAGATTTTTCATAAGCCTGCTCAGAACCTCTCTGCTTGGTATGCAATACAGAAATAACGGGGTAAGTCTCTCATAAATTGAATTGATCTGACCATGGATTTGAAGTTACTGCCTTTCCCACTGAGTTAAAGCCAAATAGAGTTGCCTGCCCGGCCGGGCTTTGATCAGTAGCACGGTACTTTCCTCTCCCTGACTTAAATGCATCCAGTCCCTAGCACTGGTTTTATTTAATGTTCTTGTTCACTTCACTGGAAATGCTTTAGCTCTGGCACCTGCTGGCTGTGAAAGTGATTAGGATTTCATGGGACCAGAGCGTTTCATTTCTAGTAAGACATACCACGGCCCATAAATTAATACAGGATTATGCTTCAGCATTTACTCCGCAGGCTTGTTTTGAACTGAGAAGGAAAGGCAATTGAAGGATGAAGAAAAAAGGAGATGATCAGATGAAAAGCGAACTGTAGTACAAAACGTGACAGTGTGCATTAGCATAAGCACTTTCTTAGGAGGAAGCCGAGAAACTTGGCCACTGTGCTCTGTTACCGCTGATAAGCATCATTCCTTCCTCTCAAAACCTGGCTCCCTCTACATATGGCGACTACCTTGCCCTCCGTCAGCCTGTATCTGGGGAACCCGGGATCCCCAGCTGGCTGAGAGGGCACGGCCACAAGGCGAGTGGAGCCAGCCTTCCAGGCATTCCCGAGGTACCAGATGTCCGGGGCCCTCCAGGCCAGCACATCCCAAACTGAGGAAACTATTTCCTCTCCCTCTGCCCCTTCTCTCTTTCTCTCTCAAGAGAAATAAATAAATCTTCAGAAAAAAAACAAAACAAAACACCAAGTTTTGCATTACTCTGCGACACAGCAACAGACAAGGCAAAAGTCAATACAGATTTTGCAAAGGGAATACCTAGAAACACATTGTAAAGTACGAGTTGATCTCTTAGCCACATACCTACACAGTGAAAACTCAAGAGAAATGGCACTGAACTTCCTGAATATTTTCCCCATTTGTTGCATACAAATGGAAACGTTTATTCCAGTGGGAAACAGGGTGAATGTAACATTTCTCAAACTCCTACCATACACCAGGCACTCTCTTAGGCCATACGGATTCGATGGGAAGTAAAAACCCAGAACAATTTTGCCTTCTTGGACCTTACAGTCAGATGGGGAAGAAAGACAGCAAATAATTCTGTGCAATCTGCCAGGTTGATCAAAATAACCGCAAAATAGCCCTCTGATAACTGTACCAGGCAAATCTGACCTCGCCTGAATGGCAGCGAAGTTTCCCCAAAGACATGATACTTAGGTCAATGTCCTAATCCTAAATTGTGTTAATTACACAAAATGGAGTAGGGGTGCTGAGGAAAGAAGAATGTCCCAGGCTTTGGGAGATGGAACACTTGAAAAACCGGGAGATGGGGTAGTGAGAGCATGATGTAAGAGGGAGCTTGAGACTGTGGGCCTTTGCGAAACGTCCTACTAGCTTTCATTTCTATCTGAAGAGTCACTGAAGTATTTGAAGCAAGAGACATGGGGAAAGAGGACCTTGGCCTTAAGGTTGTGAGATTCACCTGTGAAAAACTCATTTTGCATTTGTGGAACAAACAATTGGTGGGAAGCGGGACGGCATGATACAGAATGGAGGAGGAGGATGGTTGGTGATAACCAGCGGTGGGGCAACAAAACAAGATATTCTCCCAACGCAGAAATCCTCTCCGTAAAGGAAGCAGAGAAACATAACCCTTTTGTGATTGAGTAAGCATTAAACCAGAACGGGATGCATGTCACAGGCAATCCGCTAAGTGGTGGGAGAGGCGGGAAGGGATCTCACTCACTCTTGTATACAGCCACTGAGCAGGTTCCCAGCCCCCAGCCCTCAGTCCTCAGAGAACAAGACCTCCTGCATGGTTCCCCCATCTCATGAGAAGATTCCAGGTGTGTGGAACACAGCAAAAGTCCTCACAATGTTAGCCAGCAGGCAGGGCAGCCCAAACCAAGATGCCCACTGCATCTTGGTGGGATGGGGCGATATCCCTAGATGTACCCCTCTTTTCTTAAAGATTTATTTATTTATTTGAGAGAGAGAACGCACATGCGGGAGTGAGCTCAGGGGTGGGGAGGGGGCAGAGGGAGAGAATCTCAAGCAAACTCCCCCACCGAGCACGGGGCCAGAAGTGCGGGGCTCAGTCCCGTGACCCTGAGATCATGACCTGAGCTGGAATCAAGAGTCAGATGCGTAACTGAGCCACCGCAGTGTGCCGTGCACCCCTCTTCTGCAGTGGAAAGACCCCATCCCCTTCTTACGACAAGTAAAGCAGTGGGGTTGGCCAGCTGCCAAACGATGCACAGACTATAAGCCAAAAGAACAGTCATTGAGCCTAAAACAAAGATATATAATATACATTATATATCATATAATAATATATGATAAGTGGGCTCCTGACTCTCGGGAGGAAGTGTTCTAGCCCCAGCCGCATTCTTGTGCTGCCTGAAGACTGCAGAGCCTGCTCCGCCAGCAGCCCGGCAGATCCAACCCGCGGCGTGCGTGTTCTGGGGATAACTAACTAGTCCTCAAGGGAGAGGACTTGACAGCACCGTCGCTTACACACGGTTCCTCCCAACTTTACCAGGGAATTGGGGTGACCAGCCATGCTAGCGAATTGGCTTTATGCAAAGGAAAAACAAGCTTCTCGTATCTTTTTGACAGGAAGTAGTTTCGCAGTTTGGGGCAAGTCACCCTGGGAAGTTCTGCTCCACCTTCCCACGGAAGGCTGGACACAGGGTGCTGTCTCTGTCGTTCCAAAGAGAGGGTGCCCGGGTCCTTCAGAAAGACAGTTCCCCAGCATGCAACTGACAAAAGGTCCATCAAGTTTTCACAAGCCTTATACGCACCCCAGGGAGAAGAGAAGGTACTTACACGTTTCCCAAAGTGAATGCTCTGAAGACAAGCGTGAGGAGTCTCTTCCAGGGGAGAATCGGGCCTCTTGTTTTTACTTGTTCTCCTTACACCTGTTGGAAGGAAAAGAGAACACATTTCTTTTTTCTTTTCTTTTTTTTTTTTAAAGAGTTTATTTATTTGACAGACAGAGATCACAGTAGGCAGAGAGACAGGCAGAGAGAGAGGAGGAAGCAAGCTCCCTGCTGAGCAGAGAGCCCGATGCGGGGCTCGATCCCAGGACCCTGGGATCATGACCTGAGCTGAAGGCAGAGGCTTAACCCACTGAGCCACCCAGGCGTCCCGAGAATGCATTTCTGAAAGGCTGGAGCGTTGAAGAAGAATATCCCTTGACTTCAGGGTCACAGAAATCACTGAGGACTTTAGTGAAGCCTGTGACGAGGAAGTTTGCCAGATGTTAGCGGGAGGTGACGGCCACTCGGGAAGGGAAGGAGGAAGGACGCATCACCTCAGTCCCTAGTGAAGCTGCCTGTGGAGAGGAGAGGGGTCCTGGGAGAGGTGGGTCCGCGCGGAGCCTGGTTGCTCTTCCTGAAGATGGGAGGTCCCTGAGTCTGGAGAAAGCCAGTGGGGAGGGTCCCGCAGACTGGGAAAAGTGGAAGAGGCTGGACAGAGAAGCAGTAATTGATGGTGGGAGCCTTGGGAGGAAGTGAGGCAGGAGGGAATTCAAATCTCAGGGAGAGGGATTAGACCTTGCAAATGAACTTGTGGGCTGCTCTGTATCTTAGAAAGAAAGAGCCTCAAGAACTCTGATGAATAACTCTTTAAGGAGATATCAGTTTTGTTGTAATTTAATTTGGAGGCTTTATTAGTCCCGATCCCAGGAGGAAGAAACATACAGTTGTTCCCGGCGGATGAGACTGCACTGTGTGACTGGAGGTCTCGGTCTTGGCTTCCCCAGGAGAAGACTCATCTGGAGACCCGAGTTTGAATAAAGATAGCCAGAAGGAAAGTAGCAAGCACAATGCAGCTTTTTAAAGCAAAAGTGCACCCTCAAGGTGGGAGAGCGGGCAGGCTCTGTAAGATGGATCCCACCCTAGGTGGTTTTTGGATTGGGTATTATTGGGTCTCTCGGGGCTGGGAGGAGCTGAGAGGTACAGTGGGGTGGTCCCTACTGGAGGCGGTCTCCAGGCCACAGCAGGACCCCTCCCACACATTGGAATGGGGAGTTTGCACTGGAACCCAACTCAGGCAGACTTTCTCCATGGAGCTGGAGGTGGATCTCTACTTATGATGCAAATGTATTATAATGAGTCTAGGGGTTTACCTGGGGGTCCAGGTGGAAGAGGAGAAGTATAGTGCTCTGTTACCTGTGGCTCTCGATTTGTCAGGCCCAAGGTCTTGGAAGTCACAAGGTCAGGATGTTGTGTGCCACCCCGCACCCCTGACTTTTAATGGGTAGCTTATTCATCACCATCCTTGCCTGGAATTCACAGCTCTGTCATCCCTTTCAAGGACTTGGGACCCTACCTCGGACGTTCCTTCCACTGCTCATAACCCAGCCTCTACCTAACAACTTCATTAGTTAGATGGAGGGACTCTAACGAAGGAACTACTTACAGATGCCTGAGACAAGTGAAAAGTGAGAAGACAAGGAGAGGGGATTGGCAACAGGTGGTACATCGGTGGGAGAAATGGTGTCTCCAGAGCCCAGGAACACCGGGCTCCTGACACCTGAGCATGGGGTCGGGGGCCCTGGTGGGAGCTTCAAACGGGAGAAGCAGGAACTGAAGCATGGGGGAAGGGTGAATTAACATCTAGTCTCTCCTCTTGCCCTCCAAGCTCTGCAGCTGTTTCCCATAGACAGGATTCAGGGGAAGGAAAAGGAAAGTCTCAGTCTCCCCAAGGGGCACACAGCTGAGGAGAGAACAGAAGCGGGACGGGAAATGTACTAATTACTTCTTATTACATCTGCAATCTTCAATTTACTTGAATTTTGTATGTGTCTCTCCTCTTTACACAGATGAGGGATCATTAAAACACAGCAGAAAGACTGCTGTGAAATAACCTTGCTGGGACAAGTCTAAGTAGAATAGATCTACTCTTCTAAATCCATGAGCTTCATCACTCACGACTGATTTCTCTTGGTTAAGAGTTGATCTCATAGCAAATTCGAGTATATGACACAGTATTATGAACTAGAGTCTCCGTGTTGCACATTAGATCCCCAGAACTTATTCCTCTTACAAAGTAAAGTTTGGGGGATCTTTTTGGATTGGGGGATAGAGGGAGAGAGAGAATCTCAAGCAGGCTCCATCCCACCCTGAGATCATGACCTGAGCCGAAAGCAAGAGTCCTACACTCAGCTGATTGAGCATCTAGGAACCCCCAAAGGAAGGTTTTTAAAAATGGTAGCTGTGTGGGGTGATGGCTATGTTAATTAACTTGATTGTGATAATCATTTCACGGTGTATACACATGACTATCACATCATATTATATGCCTTAAATGTATGCAATTTTTATTTGTCAATTATACCTCAATAAAACTGGAAGAAAAAGTTGGGGGGAAAAAAACTCACCTCGCAGAGCAAAGGGAGTGTGCCAAAGCCTCCGATGCTTCAGTGAGGACACTGCCTCGTTTTCCTCTTGCTCCTCTGATGCTTCTCAAATTTCTCCTCCTGTGCCTCTACCCTGAAGGTCTATCTTCTGCCAAGCTCTGTCCTGGCCCTACTATCCTCTTGCACACTTATCATCAGTTGTCTTATCCACTCACATGGCTCCATGTCTAACTACAGACTGATGCCTCTTGAGCTGTTTCTCCGGCCATCCATCTCTCTCTCTATCTCTGAAACTTGCACTCAGAGATCACAGTACCGAATGGAAAACTCCACTGGGTTATTCAACAATCAGCCCAAGCTCATCACGTACAAATGGAACTCCTTGTTCTCATCAAATGTGTTCTTTCCTCTGTGTTTCCTGTCTCAGGAGATGGTGCCATCATTCACCCAGTTGTTCAAGAGCTTGACATTCTCTTGTCCATTAGCAGACATAAAATCAATCACAGAGTCCAATTTACCTCTGGAATAGGTCACATCCATTCATGTCTCTCCTGACTGAGACCGACTGGCAATCCCTTAGACTGGCCAATATTTTTGCTCATGGAGATTATTCCAACAGATACCTAGATCTTCTAAATTCTACTCATGGCCCTTTTATGATCCATTCTCAAAAAATTCAGCCAGAGTGAGTTACTATAACCCGAATGTCATAACAAATATAATTATTTCATAATGGCATTGGTATTAGGATAGAGTACTAATCATTAACACGGTTGAAAATGTGTCATGATATAGGGGCACAATTTCACTGTTAACTAGTATCTTCCCAGTTCTGATGTAATGCTTCCAACTTAGGAGGAAATCAATAGATACTTTCATATAAAAGAGGAAGGAAGGAAGCCATAAAACTGATGTGGGGCAGCCTCTGGTCATCAGGGAATTTTGCAAAAGTAGAGGATGCTGCTGTAATTGACACTTGATGAAGGTGGTTGAAATCTTGAAGGGCAGTGGAGGGCCGGGCCAGGGGGTGGGAGGTGTTGTGGGGGGGGCAGGCTTACTAACTACTCTGGGTACTTGTAGGCAAATAGATCTTGCTTTCTTGAGCTTGAAGTTAGAGGTAGAATTAAATAAATTTTATTTATTTATATAGATTTATATATATATTTTTTTTATTTAAATAGAATTAAATAAAAATGCATTTATTAGTGACAAAACATGGTCTCTGTTCATATCAGTACATGACAATTAAGGAGTAAGAGGTGACAGGCTGAGAACCAATCTATGATCATTCACCGTTCAGGTGTTTTGTGCAAGGATAACAGGTAATACGGTGCTGTCTTGACAGTAGGCAAGATTCTGCCCCCAGCCTTTAAAACTCTAAAATAGTAAATTTTAAGTTTCCTTGTAAAAACAAAAACACACACATACACACACAAAAAAAAGACTTTCCCTGGATTTTTTTTGCCCTGTAAGTACTTGAGAATCAAAGTAGAAAATAAAGGAATCTGAACCTTCTCTTTTACTCCTGGACTTTTATGAATCAACTTCATAATCGAATTACATCTCCCCTTTGCTCAGCTGGGTAGGAAACAGCCAAGGTGGGATGGGGTGAAGGTCAGGGGCATTCCCCTGCTGCCCGGTCTCACCACGCCTGCCGTGTTCTTTACCTTCCTAGAAGGGAATTTCTTCACAAGGTGGCTGCTAGCTCAGGGGGTGTTTAGAAATTTTATCTCCAGTGAGAGGCTATCCTTCAACTTTGGAAAGGCATGTGCAACATGTTGGTAAGGTAAGTAATGTCCCCAAGCCAGGGACTTCCTATCCAGAAAGAGAGAGAGAGAAAAGAAGAAAAAAATATCTGGTGGGAATTGTCCTTAGCAAAATTATACCTTCAAAGACTCACTTCCTGACATGACATAAACAGAAATACTATGTTAATTCAGATTTTTGTTTCTTGTTTGCTCTTCTACCCAAGGAGATTTCTGTAATCAGTGTGTTTGTTTCTGTCTAATGTCTGGGAATCTTTGCTTCAGAGCATGAGGAAGATGGGGGGTGTGTGAATATTACTGGGTTAAGATTTTGCCCAGGTCAGTTTTGCTCCCTGATTAACACTGGAGCCAAGGGACATTGTCTTCTGGAGACTCATTTGAAAATCATTGTCCATTCTTGCACTTGAAATCACTGTCCTCAAACTTTCTCTCTGCTAGATCGAAGTCCTGGCTTTTATACTTCTGCTCAGCTGAATTTATTGGATAGTCTACTCTTCTGCAGTGTACCACATCCTTACTGCGAGGTTGGGGCAAGGAGTTTGTCACATTTTTCTTTCCTACAACTTCCATTCAAGTTAGCTATGAAAGCACGTTATGCCACCGAATGCCAGATGTGGCGGGTTCTTAGGGCTTTGTGAATAAATTTGCCATTTTTTTTTCAGGTTGCTGAGTCAGGAAATTGACATTCTACTGTTGTGCTTTTAAAAGTATTTGCTATAACTTCATTTTTTTCTCCCTCTGACAGTTGAAGCAGAAAGGTGGATTAGCTTTCTTGATTCCAATTATCTTCCCTGTAGTATATTGCTGATACGCTACTGTGTCAGATAACTTATGCGAAGTAGAAGAAAATGTCACCTCGTAAATGTGACAGTGTTTGAGGGAGGGCTTGAAAGGTATTTTTTGTCATTGATGGGTCTCCAAGAACTTTTTTCAAAACAGGTAGAATTGTTTTGAAATATTTGAATTTGGTTTTCTTTTCCCTACTCAAATTTGCTGAGAGATTACCATGCAAATGTCAACTTTTGTTTTTAGAAAAGATATAAATTGAGATAGTTTGCGTAGTGTTCTACTTGACTTCATTTCACATTTGAGTGTGAGACCGAAGGGCGTTCTTCATGGTGGTGAATCTTTGTTTTCTTTTCCTTTTTTTTTTTTTCGTTTCATATGGTCAGAGAGTAGGTCATATCTCACAAAGGCCAGCTTCTTACTGCCTTACAGAGAGATCTGAGACAGCGGCTGGTTAATACCTGGTGACAATGTGTGTCTCTGTGTTTACGTTTCTGTGTCTGGAGGTGGGGAGAGAAGGCTCCGTGCCTGTGTGCTCTTCAAAGCCTTTTGATTAGAAGAACTGCCTGTAGTCTCTGACCATCTGGTGAGGTTGGGTTTAGTTTTATTTATGTCGTAAGAGCTTATTATGACGTTTTACATGTACAACTTTTCTTCCTTTTTAAAAAATTATTTATTTATTTATTTAACAGAGAGAGAGAGAGAGAGATCACAAGTA
Organism: Mellivora capensis; assembly: GCA_004024625.1. Lineage (NCBI taxonomy): Eukaryota > Metazoa > Chordata > Mammalia > Carnivora > Mustelidae > Mellivora > Mellivora capensis. The sequence goes on along the minus strand of PISX010008815.1, from coordinate 38,628 downwards.
GGCAGAGAGGCAGGCATAGAGAGAGGGGGAAGCAGGCTCCCTGCTGAGCAGAGACCCCCCGATATGGGACTCGATCTCAGGACCCTGAGATCATGACCTGAGCCGAAGGCAGAGGCTTAACCCACTGAGCCACCCAGGCATCCTAAATGTACAATTTTTCTTATTTTTCCTGATGAATCACGTTTATCCCCTTACCTCGCTGAGAGAGTTTGGATCACAGGTAAAAGAGAAAGGGCTATCCAGGTTTCTGAGATGAGGACACAGCCCTGCAAACTTTGTACGAGGAAGAAAGTGCTTCCAGAAGTCTGAGGAGAGAGGATCCTGGCGATGACTTCGTGGACTTGGCAGAAGGACTCAGGGAGCTCACCGTGAGTTCTATGCCTTGCAGACTTCCTCCCCACGTCTTTGTGTGACGTCAGGATATCCATGGGATAGAAAACCGTTAGACAAAGTGTGGCGGTTTAAGCTGGGGCTCTCTGTTGATTCTTCACAGAATGAAGAGTAAAGACAACAAACGTTTCAGAACAGCCACAGCAGATCATGACTTCCACGAGACAGCACTGAAGTTAGCTTGATTAGTTCATCTTCTTCCATCAAAAAACTTATGAATCCTTTTCAGCACCATATTGAACACTTTTTTTTTCCCCTGACAGAAGTATTCCTGCGAATATAAATCATCTTGGGCCCTGATTCTCATTTAGTTGATTACTAGCATTTCAGTACAAGCACAACGTTCACAGGTGAGGCTCCTGACTCTCCTTCCTCTTAGTATTTACTTGGTCCGGGACGATGACCTCCAGTCCCGTGTTGTTTAGCTCCGTCCTTAAGCATCGCCAGAAAAAGAAACCTCCCTTGATCATTCTCAAGCTGTCTCCCTATTTTCAACCCTGCCTCCTCAATCGAGTGAGCAATCAGCGGGGCTTTTAGTGGAATCACAGGGAACATAGAGCAATTTTATGGCTCAGGTTAAGGGAATAGAAATGGGAGATGATGCAGGGTGAGTAAAAGAAAACAGAATGGAAAGCCAATGGTAGGTACTTCTTCTAATATTTGAAACAGACCTGGGGTGGGGGGGAAGGAGATACATAGGGAAAAGAAAGCAAGCTTGCAGAACACCGAGAAAATGTAACTTTTTCTATATACGTTAGGCGACATTTCCCCCTAAAAACACCCTTGTCCGTCCTTCACAACACACCTCAGGCTTCGAGTAACCAGGTTTGATCCGCAAGATGAATTAAGAAAACCCTAGGGACACAGCGAGAAACAGACGGTTGTCTACAGAGAGATGGATTATACCTCCGACTTGCAAATGTGCGGCTCCTTTCTAGGTCAGCTCCTGTGCAAGCAGGACTCACTGGCTCCCCAGTTCTTCCTTTAGGAAATCTGTTTTTATAGAAAATACGAAATGAGCAGGAATTGAGGAACAGTTGAGGGAGAAGAGTAAACGGGCGTATGTATTTATTAGAAATAATACTAGAAAAAAAATACATGTGTTCTTTGGGAACTGATGGTAAGAGGGGTATGTGCACATTTTCCTGGGAACATTTGCTCAGAGAGGCCTAAATCACCTGAAAGGCAGTGTAACTCCACAATTTCATGGGACTGAGCCCATGGACCGAGCAGAAGAGGTTTGCTTTATTTTCTGAAATTGTCCTTATATAATGAAGGCTTCCTTTTAGAAAGGAGAGTCGGGGGGCCCTGGGTGGCTCAGTGGGTTAAAGCCTCTGCCTTCAGCTCAGGTCATGATTCCAGGGTCCTGGGATTGAGCCCCGCATCGGGCTCTCTGCTCAGCGGGGAGCCTGCTTCCTCCTCTCTCTGCCTGCCTCTCTGCCTACTTGTGATCTCTGTCTGTCAAATAAATAAATAAAATCTTTAAAAAAAATAGAAAGGAGAGTCGGGAGTCCTGCACCGTCCCTGTGCTCCTGCCATCATTCTCTGTGTATTTATCAGACCAGAATATGTACACCCTGTCACACCTACGTGCCAATATGCACAGCCTGTCATACCTACGTGCCACATGGTTGTGAGCAAACATGATACCCGTAATACGGGGGGAGGGGAGGCTGAAGGGGAAACGCTGTAGGAACCCAGTGCAGAGCTCAAGTATCCAAGCATGGCCAGAAACGACACTTCCTATCCTCAGGAACATCAAGTTTGGTTTTTGCCTTCGTGTCTTAAGAGAGAGGAAGTGTACGTACAGGGATGAGAGTCTCACTGCCCCGGTCACCACCTGCACGAATGTTAGACGGTGCTATCGCCAGGATGATAGATAAGTCAGGGCATCTCGCCTTTGTCCTATGCAACGTTCGAGTCTAAACAATGGTGACTACCTGCTCTTGGGGCCGGAGAAACACACCCTCCTTCTCCAAGCAGCCTTTCAGACCAGTGAGGTGTGTTCAAGGGGGCAGCCCCGTTTCTCCGCACAGCAAGACAGAAAAGGAAATTTCGCTAAATCTATTTATAATTCCCAGAAACACAGTCTGAAGAATACAGCCTTCGTCTCTCGAAAGACCTTAGTAAATGTCAATGATTTAAAAAGTACACTCCAATGGCACATCAAGGACTGTGCTGGCAAGAAAGAGCTCATTTGCAATCCGAAGAAGAGTCAGGAAGAAAATGTGGGAAGGCAGCTTTAAAGACATCCTACCAATTGATTCTTGATAGGATTGATGTTAAAAAGTTCCAGCATTAATGGTATTTATCACAATAGCACAATATGAAAGCATCAAGGTCACTTTCCAAATAGCATGTTGCTTTCCAGAAGTGTAAATATGACTGAGTGTGTAGAAACTGCCTAACAGTGGTGTTATCATAAATTCTGATGATAAATGACTTTCGGGCACTCCTAAACATCCTACAATGGGCTCTAATAATACTGAGGGAACATTTTATGATGAATACAAATCACCCCTAAACCCCATAATACATCAAGCTGAGTAATATCACAATGAGAGGGGAAAGAAAATGAAACTTCAAATAGGCATACGCTTTTATGGACTTTGATTGGATTTGTATTCGTTCTACCCACTCCCTCAATCCAACAATAAATATTATTATGGAAAATAAGAAAATATTTTAAGGAGAAAAAAATCTTAAATCTCTCTTTGAAAATTTGATTTGGAAAAAACACCTAGTATAACATCACTATTGTAAGATATTTACATTTTAATTTTTACTTTCTAAGTCTTGTGTAATCACACTGCTTTACAACATGCTCCCTTCTGAAAGGATTTTTACATGTATGCTCACTTAAAACTTATGATAATCTTAATGAATAGATATTCTGATTTTATAAACGAAGGAACCACACCACTAAAATGACATTTGGCTAGCTCACAAGGTTAAGAAATGAAAAAACCATGAGTAGGAACTTCAGGTCTGTGGAAATTGTGCATTAGCCTTATGGACCATCCGAGATGCGCATGAATTGATGTGGGGGCTGCTGTCCTAGTTAACATTGCTGTATAGAAAATGAACCCCAAGCGTTATTCTGGTCATGCCTTTGTGCATCAGGAACCTGGGAAGGGCTGGGCTGGGCAGCTCTCATTGGCGATCTCGCAAGCACCGTGGTCTGGACATCCGCTGGGGCTAAATTCATCTGGGCGCTCCCTGGGTGAGGTGTCCCAGAGAGTCCCTCTGGTGGCTGCATGGGGCACTGGCTGTGGCCTGGGAGTTCACCTGGGGTTCTCTCTCCCGATCCCCCAAAAGGTGCCTCTCCCCCGTGGTATTTCAGTGTGGCAGGATGCCTCCCAAGAAGTCCAACTTTCCTCAAAAAGAGCATCTCAAAGGAACCGGGCAGGAGGCACAACCTTTTGTGATCTAACTAGGGAAATAACATGGTGCCTCTGCCAAATACATCTTACCTATGCTTATGATAAATTTTCTATTAAAACTAAAAAAAAAAAAAAAATTTTTAAAGCCACTAAACCAATCCATCTCTTTGCAGGTAAGCTAAATTCTAGGTGACTCCATCCAGTAATTTTAAGATAAGAGACTTGCTTAATTTGCTTTTATGTTCCAAATAAAACACATTTTGATTAAGAAAATGCCATGCTGAAATCAGACAAGTCCACAAAGAGTAAGAAGAGAAGAAAATGCTAATTCCAAAAAGAAGAGAAAACAGGATCACAAAGCTGGCTCTCAGTAACTCTTGTTGCTCAGTAAGTCAACCCGCTGCTTTCCTGTGATTTATAACATCATTAATTTTTAAATTAATAACAGTTCAGTACTTTCTTCTAAAACTGGATAGAAAGAGCATAGCTCGCCTAGCTGCATTTATGGCATTCCCTTAACCGATGGTCCTATGCGGGGAATTAGCAGATTGCCTGTCTCTGTGTGTCCTTTGACTGATTCACATCTTCCAGACAATGGTGTGCACACACCACAGGCCGCTCCGTGTGTCAGTCATTTCTTAATTTTAGCCAAGCTGCTGAGAAATGATAGATGGGGGCGCCTGGGTGGCTCAGTGGGTTAGGCCGCTGCCTTCAGCTCGGGTCATGATCTCAGGGTCCTGGGATCGAGTCCCGCATCAGGCTCTCTGCTCGGCGGGGAGCCTGCTTCCCTCTCTCTCTCTCTCTCTCTCTCTCTCTCTCTGTCTACTTGTGAACTCTCTCTGTCAAATAAATAAATAAATAAAAATCTATTAAAAAAAAAAAGAAATGATAAATGGGAAAAGCCAGGGCAATCGAATTTAAGATATATCATTTGGTCCTGCATCACGTGTCATTTGTGGTCCTCGTCCAAGATTTGAAATGGTTTCCCAGATCTTGACACTTTTGATCCTGGCAACACCCTTGGAAGGTAGACAGGATGAATGTTTCGGTTCACATTTCCGTGATAATTGTCTAACAGTCGTAAAGGCCACGTGACTTCCTAAAGGTAGGGGAAGAGCTCAAGACTGGGGCATGATTTGTCCAGCACTCTGTCCATCAACGTACTCCGAGAAGAGGAGAAACCAGACAACACGAAAGGGAGATTTTGCTGGTTTAGTTATTTGTTGGAGCTGTTTCAAAAGCCCGGGTTATTTGGAGAACCAAAGGCATTTCAGGACAGAAAGCATGCGGCGGTGTAAAATAGGGAGAACGAAACAAAACCAGCATCGGTTCATGAACCGAAGGGCATTCAAGTAGTTGGTGACATACCTTTGTGTCTCCCATCGAGCCTTCTCTGTGTTGCGTATGACGACCGGGTCGCTCTTATTTTTCCATCTTTCCTCTAGAATTCTCTGCATCTTGTTAGTGACTTCTCTCAGTTCTTCTTACATCTAGAGGATTATTTTCTACATGGACACAGGCTTTGAGGAAGAAATGGAAAGGTCTACAAGATACGATTGCAAATATGCGAAAGTATGTAAGTGCAAGGTAATATATAAAAAGAGATATTGCCGTGGTGGTTAAGGGCCCTTGAGATATAGGCTTGTTTTTAATGTTGTTTAACGTACTGTATTTTCAATTTAAAAATAAACCTGACTGGGGCGCCTGGGTGGCTCTGTCGGTTAAGCCACTGACTCTCGATCAGGACTCAGGTCTTGATCTCATGGCTGTGAATTCAAGCCCTGCGTCGGGCCCCACACTGGGCATGGAGAGCCTATTTAAACATAAATAAGTAAGTTAAAAACCCGATTGATTCCTCCAAGTGAAACGTTGAGGAAAACGATGATTCAGAGAATCTGGAGAGCATGAAGGTTATTTAAACGTGCACTGTTTCCTAAGTGACTCTGTGAGTTTTGCTCTCCTTTGTATTTTTGGTGATCTCTTATAAGCAGGTGGTGGAACAATGGATTATATGCGACTCTAAAGTTGGTTCTATCTGAGTGAGTGTTAAGTTTGAGTCCACAGACCCCTGTGTGCTGAGAAATGTTATTTGCTTGAAGACAAATTAAGTAAGTCTGAGCCCCATTTTGACATACTGGAGCTGAATCCCATTTCAGTCTTGATTCGGGCCCTTCTGTTCCAAGGTCCTCAGGGTGCCTGGGGTATATGCAGACGCACCCAGAGCTGAGCAGACCTGAAGCCCTTTGTCACCCATCCCCCAGATGCCTCAAATGTGCTCGTGTTCCGGAACCACGTGATCCCCGAAGGGTCAGCTTTGTGGCTGCTGGGCCACCCACGTAGTATGACGAACCCGCGACCCCTGTGACTCGAGTCCACTCTCTCCAGCCTCACACTGTGGCTGTCTCCTTCCGGGACACAACACTCAGCTCTGGTCTCCCTGCCCCGGCACGGATCCCTCGAGGGGCTCAGGGTTCCTGACGTCAAAGGCCAGGAGGGGGGATGGTGGCGGAGCAGTCCCACTCTCTCTCCTGCACACCTGTTCCCTGACGCCAGGGCACACAGAGGCCTGGCCCCCTGCTTGGAAAAGCAGGTATGAGGCCTCCCAGAAAGCAAGATCTGACCATTTCTTTCCCGACACCCATTTTGGAGTTTTTACAGCTTTAAGATGGAAATGATTTTTTTTAAAGGATTGAGCCTCAGTCTACCTCCCAGTTGTGAATTATTCTAGGCAGATGAATATGCCCTGCCTAATTACTAGAGTTCGGATACTCGGTTCAGAGATTTTCTCTTAGTCCAGACTGTCCTGGCCCCATCTTTCCTATAGGAGCGAGTCGCGCACCATTTCTACATTCCTCTGATCTGTACACTTGGGACTCTCATTAGTTTGCTGGCATCCCGGCATGCAGGGGGTAGAGCTAAACATCTTCTTGATTCAGCATTTTGGTCATAGTGGTAAAGATTTAATGTCTGAGCACATACTGTATGATTTCAATAGGAAGATTATAATGCCCTTGAAAATAATTTTGTGTTAGGTCCCTCAGCTTATTTTCTTTAGGAATCACTGCAGAAGTGTACATCACACTACACTATTCCCTTATCTGCTGGCTCCATCCCTGTAAGTGGCTCCTAACTCTGTAAATGACACAGGGCTCAGCCTTCACGTGGAGTCTCTGCTTATTCCTTCCTCACTGACCACATTGAAACTCTACTTCTCAGGCACCTGAGTGGCTCTGCCAGTTAAGCGTCTGCCTTTGGCTCAGGTCACGATCTCAGCGTCCTGGGATTGAGTCCCGTGTCCAGCTCCCAGCTCAGAAGTGAGCCTGCTTCTCCTTCTCCCCCTTCTGGTGCTCATGCTCTCTGTCAAATAAATACATACATCTTCAAAAACAAAAAAGTAAATAAACTTTATTTTTCTACTTGTTCCCCATCTGCCTTTTCTTGAGTTCATCCCTATGTCTCCGTCTTCCCTGCTGGTGGGTTAGTGGAGACCACCATGTCCCCCTACCCCACCATGTCTGGGGCAGAGTCATGGCTTTGCTCCTCCCTCCAGATCTCTTATCCTCCCAGCACATCTTCCTCAGTGAAGGTGGGTCTGGCTTACCAACACGCATATTCAATCAGGGCCTTCCCCTACCCAACACCCTGAGGCATCTCACTGCCCACCCAGTAAAGTCTTCCCTGCCTTAAGTGACTTACAAGGCACACAGGATGTCCCGGTCACTCCCCTACCACTGATCACTCCTCTCCTGCAAGTCCTTGTTCACCTGCCATTTCTTCCCCAGCAGGCCGTGAAGCCGTGGCCTCATCACTGCCCGTCAGTTCTTGTCACTGCCCGCAGCATCTTGAGCATGAAGCACAGTGAATAGCCGATGCTTGATATTTGTGGCAGAGAATGAAAGAAGGAATGAACTCTAAAGTCTATTCCTAAAAGTCACATTTTTAAGCCATTAAGGTGACATAAAATTAGTGCTGTGTAAGTAGAATAGAGTAGTTGAAAAATTGAAACCGGAATTTTGTGGGTTTTTTTTGTTTTGTTTTTGTTTTAAGATTTCATTTATTTGAAAGAGAGGGATCACAAGCAGGGGGAGCAGCAGAGAGAGAGGGGGAAGCAGACCCCCTGCTGAGCAGAGAGCCCGATGTGGGGCTCCATCCCAGGACCCTCGGATCATGACCTGAGCCGAAGGCAGAGGCTTTAACCCACTGAGCCATCCAGGTGCCCCAGAAGGGATTTCTTAAAAATAGAAATAAGCCTGGGCATTTCAAAGGAGAACTCCGTAGCCACATCAAACACGCTGAACGTCAAAATTGCTCCGTTAACATGAGTGGCACATGTGAAAAATTAAATTAGTAGAAATGAGTGAAGCAGACAGTTACCAAATAATCCGACAAGTTAACGAATCATTAGGTAACCATTGGCAAAGAAGAAAAGACAACAGAGTGCAAAATCACGTGCCGATGGAACTTCCCCCCAGAGATATTCCCAGGGGCATCTAGCAGCCTCAGAGCCTACAACGCCATGAGCTCAAGTTCATGGGCTCGTCTGGGAGGCTGCGGTCTGGGAGCGAGAGAGGAAGATGGCTGGCAATGAAGCCCAAGAGGACGTCTGAGAAGGGCCACAGGACTGGGCTTGGGTGGCCCGACTTTCCCAGCTCATAAAGGTTTGATGGACTGATAGTGTAAATAATTTACTCGAAACCTAACTTTACAAAGACGAGTGAAAATAACAATAATAAATAAGAGAAAAGCAGATACTATGAAGTCCGTTAAACCTCAGGCCTGACCTCTGACCAGCTCTCCAAAAGCACCCAGAGAGTTAATTTAGCAAATTTCAATGGAAACTTTAACTGCTTCACGGTCAATAGGGCTGTGAAGTTGTTCCCTGTAGCGCTTCTGAAAGACAACTGGAAAACCAGTAAAGCTTGAGACATTTATTTCCAGCCATTTCCTTTGCCTGCCTGCAATTCCCCTTCATGTCATCCATCTCTTGATATACTCTTAAAAAAATCATTATCCTCCTCTTCTGACCTGGAGGGATTCTTTCCTCCTCTTTCTGACTCGGAGCCGCAGCCACTCTTTGGTGTTAAATCAGACAACTTGATAACAGCTCAGAACTCAATCTGTATGAAGGGAGAAAAATACTTCTTCCCCCCAATTCCCATCTTAAGTTCCACATAGTAAAGTGTTCAAATGCTGTCTTGTGAATAGTTTAATCAGCGACGCGCAAGGGCTGGTGCACGGTGCCCAGAAGCTGGAAACATGGATTTTTGACATCAGCTCCCTTAGTGCCATTCGTCATCTGAGACTCTTGGCCTTTTATGTTTTTTTAAGGAAGGCATGAAAGCGTGGGCTCCGATGTGAGAGGGTTAGCCTAAAAAACGATAGGTTAACTTTAAAAGCATTCGACATTTTTCATAGGAAAAGATGTCCTAAACAGAAAACTTTATTTTTAGAAAACAGTGAAGTTTTTCTTTATGATCTAGTTTTTTATTAGAACGTTCTGTCACTTATAGATATTTATTACGTAATTTGTGTAAATTTCAAACTCTTTGGGCCCATGAGGCCAGATTTATTTATCCCAGCCACGGCAATTCAAAATCCAGCAAAGTGCTATGAATAAGAAGGACTTTGATACATTGTAATGATTTTATTTGCTTATTAGCAAATTAAAAACACCGTGGGTTCTTTCCCCAAGAACAAGATCATGTAGTAATCAATAATTATCTTGAAACCATAAAGTACTGTCATGAACTAAGAAGACATTTATCCATTGTTAGATATGATTTTAAATCGTGCTAGTCCTTTTCTGCTTGGGTACACTACAGAGAGCAATATGTAATTTTCTTTTACTCTGAGAGACCAAACTCTAGAATATCACCCCCATTACGTGAATAATTACATGAGAAAGAGTTACATCAATACTTGTACCAAGATAGTCCTTTGATTTCGTTTTAAAGAAAAAAAAATTGAGAGAAGCCTTTTATTTTGATAGTTGTCTTTTAGCAGAAAACAATAAATACAGTAAACAAAATTAATTACCATTTAATTACACAGCTAGGTGGTAGCTTATTAATGTTTTGTTTCTCTCACTTTCATCTGAAGTCTGTAAAGTTTTCTCACAGAATGCAAGATCTGCATGAGTGAGAGGAGTGATAAGGTTGTGCTCTTGTCCCAACAAAGGACTTGGGAAGAGTGAGAAGAATGAAACAAGGAAGAGGGGACCTGGGTTTGAAAGCAGGTTCAAAGACCAGCCTCAAATTTCTCAACTTTGCTGATCGCAGCACCCTCTAGAAGGCTTTTGTTTATTTATTTAAGATTTTTAGATTTATTTATGAGAGAGAGAGACTGACTGGGAGAGAGAGAGAGAGAGAGAGAGCATGAGCCAGAGAAGAGGGAGAGAGAAAAGCTGACTCCCCACTGAGCAGGGAGACAAATGAGATCCGGGGCTCGATCCCAGGACCCTAGAATTATGTCAGACACTTAACCAACTGAGCCACCAGGCATCCCTTTAGGAGGCTTTTAAAGGGTAGTGATGCTTTCGCTCTAGTCTCAATGGTTCTGATTTAATTGGTCAGGCTTGGGGCAGGAGCACAGGTATTTATAAAAAGCTCTCCACACTCTCTCAGTGTGTAACCAGGCTGGGAGTGGCCTGGAACAGGCCAACATTTCAGGAGTGGTGCCCATGCCTGGGGGCTCTTGAGACATTTTCACATGGTCCATGAAGTCATAAGACTTGTCATAATAATACTACAGCATCATGTGCCTTTTCCACCGTGTTGACATTCGCAGGGGCGGGATACAAGCAATGATGGGTAAAGAGCGGGCATAGTGGCATGAATCAAGATAGAGGCCATGACCCATAGTAATCCTCATCATATTTTTTACCGTATGACATTGTGCTTAAAAAAATAAATACCAGATTCTCTTAAGAATGACCTTGATGGGGGCACCCGGGTGGCTCAGTGGGTTAAGCCTCTGCCTTCGGCTTAGGTCATGATCTCAGGGTCCTGGGATCGAGCCCTGCATCAGGATCTCTGCTAAGCAGGGAGCTTGCTTCCCTCTCTTTCTGCCTGCCTCTCTGCCTACTTGTGATCACTCTCTCGCTGTCAAATAAATAAGTAAAATATTTAAAAAAAAAGAATGACCTCGATGAAGTGGAAAATAATATTAATTTTATGAAATGTCAGACCTTGACTCTATGTCTTTTTAATACTCCATGTAACAAAATGGGAATTACATATAAATCCTGTCCACTGTATCCTAAAGGACAATGTTATCTGGAAGAAAAACACTTGTATGATTGAAGTGAGAGCTAAAATTAGCCAACGTTTTTGTAAAACACCAATTTTATTAAAAAGAGTGACTAACAGGCAAACTATGGTTATAATAAGGACTTGGGTATTTGGTAGGCATTTTATTGGAAACGGATGAAGTAAGCCCAGTGCTTCAAAGGAAAACGACTGCCAGTCTGTATTATCCATGATGAAGTTTGGGTTTTCATGTGCAAATTAAATTTTGGAATATTTACATCCACAACTGTGAGACTTAACAGCTTCCCACTACTTAAAGACTTCCGTTATGCGATCAGTATTTACAATAGTGAATGTATTTCTTGATATTGTATAATGAAATCACCATTTGTAAGAGCCGCATAAATCAATTACACAATATTTTCCAAATGACCAGTGCACAATGCTACAATCTTAGGAGCGGGTAAAAGACTCATGATTGCACAGGAGAAACCAATGGATTTCAACGTAACAAAGTAAAAGAAGTTCATTGCTAGGATGTTGCATACCATATCATGAACTATCAAAAGAAGTTCAATAAAAAAAAAAGGAAGTTGTTCAGTTTCTACATTGCATACAGCCTTAAAGAAATTACCACTTGTCAAGATTTGGGGTCCTATCAAAGAAGACAACCTATTTTCTGAAAAGGCAATTAAAATACTGTTCCCTTTTCTAACTGCATAGCTGCATGAGGGCCAAATTTTCTTTTAGGATTTTAGTTAAAAGAATGTAGTGTAAGAGTGAAGGGAGAAAAAAAACAAGAATCCAGCCCTCTTTCTTCAAGCTAGGCATTAAAGAGATCTGCAAAAATGCAAAGCAATATCCCTTGTCTCCCTGACTTTGCTTGGAAAACGAGTTATTTTTCACAAAAATATTTCATGTTGACACATCATGAGTTTGTTATTTTTAAATTAAGAAATAGATTTTTTAAATGGCTCCATCCTACTTCTTCTTTTTTTAAAGATTTATTTATTTGACAGACAGAGATCACAAGTAGGCAGAGAGGCAGGCAGAGTGAGAAGGGGAAGCAGGCTCCCTGCTGAGCAGAGAGCCCTATGTGGGGCTTGATCCCAGGACCCTGAGATCATGATCTGAGCCGAAGGCAGAGGCTTAACCCACTGAGCCACCCAGGCACCCCTCCATCCTCCTCCTTAAGACGGTAAAGATCGATAGATGTAAGACACATCAACTTAGTGGTTCTTATTGTTTTTAAGAGTGTGTAGGGGTCCCGAGACCAAAGCATCTGGAAACTGCTGCCCCAAATCAGGGGTGCGGGTGACAGAGCCAGGCCAGATGAAGGCTGTGAGGGCAGCTATGAGGGAGCAGAGATGGAATTTGATGCCAAAACCTAAGGGAAGCCAGGAAAGTTTTGAGGAACCACGTGACATGGCCAAGGGGAGCTGATCCAGAGAGAGATGCTGTCCTGTGGAGAAAATGATGGGGTGCAGGCATGAGAAGGCTGAGACCTGACACAGAGATTCGATTCTGACCTGCAGAAAGGAAGATGCAACTATTTTGACAGCCCTAGAGGAAATTATTCTGATTTTTAAGGCAGGGGGTGAGCATTTACTCTAAGAGGCTGTCTTTGGGGGACTCCTAGGAATACATATGCCTCAGGGTATCCAAGGGGTAGAGAGGAAGCGAGGCCTTGAGGAGGAGCATTAGAAATTAAACTCTGGGGCGCCTGGGTGGCTCAGTCGGTTAAGGGTCTGCCTTCGGCTCAGGTCATGATCTTGGGGTCCTGGGATCAAGCCCCGCATTGAGCTCTCTGCTGAGCAGGGAGCCTGCATCTCCCTCTCTCTCTGCTTTCTCTAATTCTCATGTAATAAAAAATAGTAATAAAATAAAATCTTCACAAAATACTTAAAAAAATAGAATTAAACTCTGTTTTGCTCTGGTAAGGTTGTTTCTTGCCCCCAAATTCTCTGTGATCACTTAGCGGACGATCCCATATTTAGTCTTTTCTCAGAATACATACATTTAGTTCAGTTGATCATCTCGGTCATGAATGTATCATACAACATACATTTCCAGGTTTGTCGTCAGGAAGAGCGAGTGAGGGGGAGAGAGAGAGAGAGAGAGAGAAGTCCACCAGGGCGCTCTCGGGTGGCGCGAGGGGCCAGAAAGGAAGGGCTGTCTCTTCTTGGAGAGTCGGAGAGCACCAAGCCACGCTCAGGGAAGGGCGCAGGATTACACTCATGAAGGTTGTAGAGAACAAGACATGTTCGATTCCTGGGATAGGATCTGTGGCTCGGAAAGTCAAGGTGCTTACTTTATCCTGTGACACTTGAGGGTTGACAGAACACACCTACGAGAGAGGACGGGCTGCTCTCGCTGGCTGAGCCACGAAGAACTACCAAGAGCCACTTGCAGATCAGATCGCCACGTTCCACCTGCATTATGTGTCCCGCCAGGGGCGTTGTCCTGTGAAACAGATGGGCCAGGGTAAGCTCATCACAGGAGAGCGATAAGCAACCGGCATGATGTTGCCACTGAAGGTTGGCTTTCCTGGCGATTATGCCCAAGTAAGTTATCAGATGCTCCTCGTGGAAAAGAAGAGAGCCTGTCCCGACCCAGCAGAGTATGAAGGAAAACGCTACAAAACTCCCAAACCTCTCTCCCAGACAAAACCCTTCTTTATTCAGACCTAGTATTCACATTGTCCAGGGACAGCTGCAGAGTTCCCACCTGTAGTCTCAGAACTAAGGCAACATTCCCCTCCCTCCTCATTTTGAACCTCGCTTCCGACCTCTTTGTGGTCCTCAGGTCCACAGCCAGAAGCCTTGTGCCACAGCGGTGTGTCCTCCAAAGTGCCCAGGCTGACGTGTGTGAGCGCGAGGGAAGGGACACGCAATCCATTTCCTGAGGGATGCAGAGAAAATTCGGTTTTCAAGAAACCCGCTAAATGACCTGGATTTCTTAATATTGAGTTCATGCTGTGATCCCGTGTGGGGGAAGAAAATTTCAGGTCGGCCTCAGACAGAGGCACCCAGAAATCTCTTTGGAAGTATATCAAGACCAGCAAAGTCAATACCAGTGCGTTACGTGCGCCTCTGAGAAGGTCAGTTGCTGACGTGATATCATGGACCCAGAGAGCTACCAACACTTTCACCTGGTGATACAGTTTGCTGTTTAATTATTTAATTTACCAGTGGTTTCAAAAAGCTGAATTAATAGCACTTAAAATGGAATAATAAAATGTGATGAGATGATCAAAATAAAGGTTTCTCTTCCAACTTATTGAGGTAAGAGTTTCTCTGACTGTTGGTTAAGTTTCCTCTGCCTAGTCGAAGGGGACTGTTCATTCACTGGCACTGAAGAAGTTCTCTGGGGGAGACATAAAAGATTAAGATCTCACCTGCTTAATGCAAGTGGGTGGTCTGATGGGGCAAAGGAAGCTTATGGACGTTCTCCTTAAATTCTGTGTTTCTTGAGTGAGCTTGGGAAGAAGGTAATTCCATGAGAGTGAGCGTGTAGGAGGAGGTGGGTATTTGGTGTGTGAGGAGAGGAGATCCGAAATAATGTCAAAGAGTCGCAGGAGAAGGGATCCTGGCTGCTGGGAGGCATCCGGAGTTGATACCAGTCAATGTAGATGAGTGAGGCCCACAGTGGTGATTGAAATTCTACCGCAGGAGGATTCAGAGACACTGGCACACGAGAGAGTTTGATGTAACCAGGGTTACGGGTTAGCCAAGCAGCTGGATGGATGATTGGGGTTAACCATGAACTTCAACTGGCAAAGAAGAGCAGTATGAGAACAGGTGGTGGGTGAGAGTGAGTAGTGGGTTCGTTTAATTTTAGGTCTTGCTTGGCTAAAACCATTGTTGGAATCGAAGAATGAAAGGGACTCATCTGGCCAAACAGGGAGTCTTGGAATTTTTCTCAAGGTGCCATTGGTCTTTGCTGTCTTAAGATGGACTTGGATAAAGATTAGATATGTATTATGTAAATTAAATCCTTCTTTTTCTTTGTTTTGGCTATTTATGATAATTAGATCTCTCTGTACCAAGTTTATTAAAATGATGGGGCACGAGGCACCTGGGTGGCTCAGGTCATGTTCCCAGGGTCCTGGGAACCCGCATCTAGTACTCTCTGCTCAGTGGGGAGCTGATGCTCTCTGCATCGGGCTCTCTGCTCGGGGTCCCTGCTCAGCCGGGAGCCTCTTCTTCCTCTCTCTCTCTCTGCCTGCCTCTCTGCCTACTTGTGATCTCTGTCTGTCAAATAACTAAATAAAATCTTTTAAAAAATGATGGGGCATATTTTAAAATCTAGTTTGATACCTTTGTTTCTCAATATTGAAAATCTTTGCTCCATCGGGAATTTGATTTGGCATGAGGTGTAAAAAAGGGGTTCAGAATTTTTCATCCAAGTGGATAATTCCTCCTTTAGTTCTCCTTTTTCTTCCATTTGAAGACATCCTAAATGTTTTTACAGGAGGATAAAATGGCATATATTTTGAGAAAAGGAGGAAAGCATTTGGACCTTTTATTACGTGGTCAGAAGTGTCTGAAGTTAATGTAGCAAATTTTATTTTGAGTGCTTATGAATAAACTATAAAATGCAATTGAAGAAAAAAATGTAAATTCGATCACAGAGACACAACAAATACCAAGTTCTTGGGAAATCTCCAAATTGTAAAATTGTTAATTATTTCTAAATTAACCTAGGATGTCAATGTCACACAGCCAAAATTCTAAAGGCTTTTTTGGGAAAAAGAAAACATTAAAAAATAATTCTATAATAACCTAGAAGAACCAAAATGTAATAACTTTAAGAGATTGAGATTTTTTAATAGGAAATATTTAATATGCTTCCTACAAAAATAAAACTTTTTTAGAACTAAGAAATTGAATCTAAAGTTTTATTGGGAGAATAAAAATGTGTCAATGTTAAAGCAATTAACATTTTTATATTAAAGCATGAATAAACACTGAGTTCAGAGGAATAGAATAATAACTCTAGAAATATGCCAAAATACATAGGAATGTATTATGAAGTAACAGTGGCATTTCACTTAGGGAAAAGAAGAATGATAAGGAAATGGTAACTATTAAAGATCATCATAACAACTGAGCAGATATGAACAGATTCCACACTGATGAACTACTGATATAAGTAATAAAATAATATGGTTATAAGTCATCTAAAAGGTCAAAACTTTTCTAAATATGACATAAAAACAAAGGCCATGTAATTAAAAAGTGTTACATTTAAATAAATTTTTTAAAAAATGCCCACATGTGCAAAAGCATTATATACAATGACAAGACACTTAAAAAATTGGAGTTTTTCCCAAACCTATAATAACATCACGAAGTAATTAAGCTGACATAAAGAGTGCCCTTAAATCAAAAGGAAATGTGAAAAAAAAAGACAGAAGTGGATACTAAAAAATCACCTAAATAAAATATAAGTTTTAAGAATGAAAGTAAGCCGAGCACTACAGATCATATGAAAAATGCAAATTGAATTTCAACATATCTTCTATCAGACTGGCAAAGATCAAACTGTGTGAAAATCTACTACTTTTGTGACAATGCAAGAAAAGTTGTCATTTTATTTTTGCTGGTAGGAGGGTAAACTGGTATAAGCTTTAAAGAAGGCTATATTGCAATATCTAAGTTAAGAAGATACATACCTTAGATGTAACAATTCTACTTAAAGAAATTTATCTTATATTTATTATTGCTTATGTTGATATTAAAGGTGATTAACTCCAGCCTTCAAGCACATTAGTAAGTGGACTATATAAATCTCTACCATGGAATATTCTATAGTTGCATAAAAATGAGGGAACAGAAGAATCTATGTATATGAGTCTATATATTTACAACATTCCTTTAAAGGGTATACATACAAGACATACACACATGTCCCCAGTACATGGGAATTGTCTCTGGAAGAGGGAATGGCTTTCTGGAAATCAATGAAGACTTCCAACTCTACATTCCTTAGTATTTTCAACCACATGAATATATTACATATTTATTTATGTATTTGTTTATTTTTAAAGATTTATCTATTTACTTGAGAGAGGGCACATGACCTAGTGGGGGGCAGAGGGAGAGAATCTCAAGCGGACTCCCCACTAAGCATAGAACCCAACATGGGGTTCAATTCCATGTCCTATGAGATCATCACCTGAGCTGAAATCAACACTAGAATGCAGACTGAGCCCCCCCACGGACCCCTTTATTTCTTAAAATATGTAATATATTTGGGGTACCTGGGTGGCTCAGTCGGTTAAACATCTGACTCATGATCTCAGGGTTGTGATTTTTGAGCTCCACAACACGCTCTGGACTCAGTACAGAGTCTGCTCGAGATTCTTCCTCTCCCTCTGCCCCCGACCCTATCTCATGCTCTTGCTCTCAAATAAATAAATAAATAAATAAATAAATATAAAAACAGAGAGGAGATAAGAGAAGATATCCCTTTGATGTGAAGATCTATGTTCAATACCTCTCTCAGATTTTGTCTGAAAATGTCTTCAATTTTGTTCTCATTCTTGAAAGTTAATTTTATTAGGCACACAATTGTTAATTGATAGTTATTTCCTCTCCAAACTTAGAGGAGTTATGTACACCATCTTCTGGCTTTAGTGGGTGCTGTTGAGAATCAGCCCTACAAATAAATTTCCTGTTTTTGTAGGGAGTCTGTTTTGTCTGAAAATTTTCCACATCTCTTTATCTTCATGTCATTAATTGTCCAAATAATGTGTGTATATATGAGTTTATTTTTATTGATTTATTCTGCTTAGAATTCACTGTGCTGCTAAATCTAATGATTCATATCTTTCAACATATATCTGAAATTCTCATCACTTTTCAAAATATTTCTTCTCTGCCATTTTCTCTCTATATATACATATTGCTTTGTTTTGTCAACTGACAAAATACTAAGTTTAACTTTTTTCATATCAATCATTTCTAAATGGGATTGTAGATTATTATCAGCAGCATTCTATAATTTGGCAATGTCTTTCATGTTTTATCTACCTTGAATGTCTCAAACTTTATTCCATATTTTCCATACACTGTGGCCATAATGAATGTCCGTGCTGTATTTTGAGTGATTTCTTTTGATGGGTCTTCCAGTTGGTCATCCCCCCTTCAGCCCCATCTATCATCCTATTGTGCTTATACATTACATTTTACATTTAATTGGTTATATCTTCACTTCTACAAATTTTTGTCCCTTGGTCAGCCTCTGAATCCAATTATCCAGGTTAAAAGTTAAAAATCTCAAAAATTCCTCAGGCTTTTGGGATCTGCTTAATCCCTCTGCCTTTTCTACTCATTCTGAGTTTGGTCACTGAAATCTCCCTGAGTTTTTGTAAACTCAGCAAATCATTTAAAAGTACATTTCTTACATTATCCAGCATTTCTAGGGGGTATATCCAGCATTCTCAAGCTGTTTTAAGCATCTAATCTGCAAGTTGCTGACAAATGAAATAAGGAAGGGGATCCCCATGACTTAGGGGGAGAAGGTGCTGACAGCTGCCCAGGAGACATTGTATGACAACAACAAGGAAGAACAGGGTCAGATGGTTGCAAAGGAGCTGGAAGTATTCCAGGAGGAAAGAGAAGCAATACTTTAGATGTGTCGATAGAGAGCAAGGAGGTCAGATTCTTTATTCTGAGTTAGTTGCGATGCCAAGGAAAAAAATAAAGGTCTTCATTTAAAGGGGATGCAAAAAACAGTGTTTCACGAATCATCAAAGTTGCAGCTAAGACCAAAGGTAAATGAGACATTTAGGGCAGAAGCTAGAGACAGAGCAGGTTTTCTTGGTTAGGGCTGTAAGAGTCCATAGATACAAAGAGGGGGGCGGAGGCAAGTGAGACAAAGGGTGGAGGCCGCTTAGGGAGTGAGGACGGAAGTAGAGGAAAAATCTCCAGCTAAGAGCGCGTGTGACACACTCTCGTAGGGACAACCCCTCTGCTTCAGGCACAGTGACGAGACATTTCAGAATGAACACCGTCAGGTCTCACCAAGCCCTACACGAGATCATCATTGCCAGGGATCGGATCTGGAACACAACACAACATGGGAGCTGGAACTGAACCCAGCCGCGGCAGCAGGCAGACAGTATGGAGCCTGGTTATGGCTCCAGAGCAACGAGCAATAAGAAATGTCTCCTCATCAAACCAGGGGCCAAACCTAGTGCACTGCTTGAAGCCATGTGCTTGTTTGGAATCGCTCTGCTTGTAATATAAATATTAGGAGAAAGGACCACAGACGATCTGACTGCTGCGTTTATATACTTTATAGAGGGAGGCAGAGAAACGACTTTGCAGCCAGAATGTGGACCATTTGTTTCAATGACTGGGGCTGCGGTGATCCCAGCGGCATTGGAACAGGAGCCCTGAACCATCCTAAGGAGAGTTCATCCCGGACCCGGAGTCAGTGTGGCCAGAGAAGTAAGCCACAGCCCTTGAGAACAGTTATCTGAAGAGGGATTGTCAGTGGATGGGAGGGAGGGCGGGGAAGGAAGGGGAGGGGAGAGAAGGGGAAAAAGGAAGAGAAGGAAGGAAATATAAAGGGAACAAAAGAATAAACCAGCAACCAGGGTGAGCATGCAAGTCAAAATTGCAAAAATGTGAGGAAAAAGATAAAGCTTGGAAAGACAACCGGTAAACTAAAAGACAAAACAATCAGGAGATTCATTCACACCAGAAAAAAAAAAAAAATGAAAGTAACAGAACACTTGGAACGTTGCATTAAAATAGGCATGTTTAGGACACTCCATGAAGGATAAGAAGGAACAAAGAGCAAGAAATCTCCAAACAGGACACGGAATTTACATCACAAATGGTTAGAGAAAAGCAACAACATTTTTGGGGAAGAAAAACATAGACTTTGGAACAAAATCTAAATATACATGAAAACTCTGGGACTGGATCAAATTAAAGAGGGAATAAACGAAATGTTAATCTAAGAGGAGCTCACATCTATGAAGATGTTCAACATAGAGAACACACTAACGAAAAAGCAGCTGAACGGAGACAGCCAGCCCGGAAACAGGACAGAGGAAAGACATACCCCGGAGGGCAGAGACACGTCTGAGGCTACCCCAAGCGTTAGGGATGGTATTTGGGGAGATAAGAGGTGAAGGGATTAGCCCTCCAGGCTCTCAGATGGGCTTCAAACCCAGATGTATTGCCAGGCTGGCCACCGCCTGGTAAGAAGGTGAAGGGCTGGGAGTTGGGGAGTTGTTAGAGCAGGGATGGGGCCAGGACAAAGGAGAGCGAGCCCCTCAAAGACAGAGGCAGCCCATGGGAATGACGAGCCACAGTTATGGCACAGTTTTTAAAAGACAATGCATACATCTGGACTTTCAGGTCACAGCTTCCGACTCTCAGTTCTGGCAAGTGATGTAAAACGGAACTCTACAGAACCGGCCGGACCCCAGGCAGCTGCCTGCAGGCTGAAATTTGCACCGTTCACTTGAGAGAAAAGTGCTCGATTCAGAGTCCTGAATAGGCTCCGTGTGAGACTAGGGTTCTGTTGAGCTAGCCCCTCTTTTGTCAGGACCATTACAACATCTGTACACTGCACTTCATATGGGGACCCTCATGGATCTCCTTTCCGCCCAGGCACAGTATAGAGACGGGATGGTTACCTTCCCCCAGGAGTCAAGAACTGTGCCTGATATTTTGTGAGGTTGGCCAAAATTATGTCTCTAAGGTCCAGAATACTTACAGGATAGCTTCCTGAAAAATTATGTTTGGCTTCCTTGTTTTCTTCTAACTAAGGAGAATGATTACATCAGCCACATCTCCCTTCAATAACAAAGACAAAATTTAAATGAATTTTGGAAGAGTCTGTGCTTGTTTGTGCCATAGTCCTTCTCCGTAACTTCTAAGCCAGTTAAATGGACTCCGTGAAGATATTAATGTATTGGAAGATATTTATAATTTATTATCTCTTTGGAGAAAAAAACCCATACTTTGTTTTTAAGATTTTATTTTTAATTAATCTCTACACCCCACGTGGGGCTTGAACTTACAAACCCAAGATCAAGAGTCCTATGCTTTACTGACTGAGCCAGCCAGGGGCCCCAGAAGTCATATTTTAAAATGTTCACCTCACCACTTTAATTTGCTCATTTATGTTTCTTAGAATAATATTGCACACAAAAGCACCATCATCTAATAAAAAACTTAGGCATCATAAAATAAGAGTTATGATGATAGAATGCACTACAGCTAAGATTCTCATCATGACGAGAAGTAATCCGGTGAGCAATCACATGGCACCCAGCGGTGCTATTTATACAATGAAACAGAGTCAAGGGTTATTCTGAAGGTATTTGTGCGAGAAGGGGAAGGCGAAGGAGCCACTTGCTCCTTGCTTTCATTTCGTCTAAAGACACCTTTTTGTTAAATATTTTACTTGAAAATATTTCAAGTTTTCAGTTAATAAGCACGTCTCAAGCATTATGCTGCTGCAATAAATCATTTAAATGGCCAGGTTATATTCTACAGCGTTGGTCGCTTGAATATTTATTGTAGAGCACCATGTACAATGATTTCCATTTTTATAATTAAGAAGCAGATCTGGAGAAATAATTCTAATGGCTAAGTCAAGAATGATAGTGATGTAGTCTCGTAATTTTGTCGAGGTCCTGAGGTATCACTCCCTTTCGTGAACACGCTTTGATTAGAAGATCAGTGGAAGAATAATTATTAGAAGCCAAGTCCCAGATACTTTAATGGGAAGCGAACTTGGGTCCATTATGCATGTCCTTCTTGCCAAAGCTGAGCCATCTTTGTTGGTGCATTTTTCCATAATTTTTAAAATAGTTCTCATTCTTAGTTCACAAAAGACTTTCTTCGTAGGGGGCAATGAGGCTTGAATTTGAATTTCCCAGTGTTACTCTGATGACATATTTAACAAGTGTCCTGGTCTCAGACCTAGTCTGTCTACCTCTTCTTTCCACTAGTTTGAGTCTGTTTCCTTTCTGAACTTCTTTTTTTTTTTTTTAAAGATTTTATTTATTTATTTGACAGAGAGAGAGATCACAAGTAGGTAGAGAGGCAGGCAGAGAGAGAGGGGGAAGCAGGCTCCCCGATGAGCAGAGAGCCTGATGCGGGGCTCGATCCCAGGACCCTGGGGTCATGACCTGAGCCGAAGGCAGCGACCTAATCCACTGAGCCACCCAGGCGCCCCTCCTTTCTGAACTTCTATGTCAACCCATTCTTCATTCTTGAAAGAATGCAGTCTACCTTCTAGTTATATGCTAGACAGTAATTTGATTTTGTTCTTTTTTCCTCCAAATTTTCTCATTTTGTATTGCTCCCAAGACCCCAACTAGTTAAGTTATCCTTGACTTGAACTCACCATTTTCTCCTGTCTTCCCATCTTCCATCCACTCCTGAGCATTTCCAATATATTCCCTCACCGGAGGCGTGCCTATGCTGGGACTCTCATTTATATTATAATCATTTTCTATATCAAATACTACCTCTACCTCATTTATAGCCTTCTTAAATCTTTAATCTGTGAGTTTCAGAAGATTCACGTTTCTGCTGCTACACTGTGTTACCTCTGCATTTTTCAAAGCTCTATATTCTTGACCTTTTCCTATAATCTCTGATGGCTTCTTCGTCCATTTTTTTTCTAAACTCTCAGTTACCAGCTCACTTGCTTTATTCTTGATATCTTTTTAACTTTCTCATACCCTTCTCTTGAAATAGTCCCATTAAAAAAAAAATCACACATTGGGACGCCTGGGTGGCTCAGTTGGTTAAGCAGCTGCCTTCGGCTCAGGTCATGATCCCAGTGTCCTGGGATC